>JBBBDQ010001805.1:2657500-2820629 GCA_037127315.1 Ascarosepion bandense
GATCGGAATGTAAACATAAGTGAAATGTTTAAAGAAAACTTTATACATTATATAAAGGACCTATATACCACCGACAGATCGGAATGTAAACATAAGTGAAATGTTTAAAGAAAACTTTATACATTATATAAAGGACCTATATACCACCGTTAGATCGGAATGTAAACATAAGTGAAATATTTCAAGAAAAACTTTATACGTTATTGAAAGGAACTATATACCTCCCAAGTAACTTTGACGGATTTTTAAACATTTCTGATTAAGATTTAACTAATAAACAAAAATGAAATACTCAAACTCAGACCTACCATATATACAAAAAATATAATTTACTACAGAAAAAAACTTGAGATTGAGACAAGAAATTAGACTTTATCTTTTTGAGGCATATTGACAGAAAAACAATTTAATCAAAGTAATTTTATTTGATTTACTCAACAAATGTTTTAACAAGAAAAAATATTTGTTACAAAATAAATTTAGTATTTAGTATAATAGCCTTTTTTTATTTGAAATAATAAAATAATTTCGACAATTTACCATTCGCACCTAGTATATATATATATATATATATATATATATATATATATATATACTGTACTCAGCAAAAGCATTAGGACAAGAACTATTTTATCTTTTATGAGACATATTGACAGAAAATAAACTATTTAATCAAAGCAATTTTATTTGATTTACTCAACTAAATGTTTTAACAAGAAAAATACTTGTTACAAAATCAATGTAATATTAAGTATAATAGCCTTTTGTTTTTAGCGCAGCCTTCATTCTGTCAGGCATTGACATCACAAGTTTCTTTACTATATCTAATAGTTTCTCCTGCCAAGCAGCTGGTATTTGTTCCCAAAGTGTGTCTTGCAAAGTAATATTAGATTTATCCTTTCTTATGCAAAATACCCCATAGATGTTCAATAGAGTAGATTCTAATACTTTTAGGACAGGAATGTTTTTAAACTTTATTTTGATGTACAAGTCAACCATCCGTCCGTGCATGGAGTACTGCTGCCATTTATGGTCAGGCGCCCCTGCCGTTCTCCTCAGTGTTCTTGACAGCCTCCAAAAGAGAGTCTGTAATGTGATAGGTACTGATCTGGCGGCTCGACTGCAGCCACTTCCCCACCGTCGAAATGAGGCCTCCATTTGTCTGTTCTATAAATACTTTCATGGCTTCTGCTCCGACGAACTTAAGTCACTGGTGCCTCCTCAACATGTGTTTATTCGTGCAACCAGACTGGCAACTGGGTCCCACCCATTCACAAACAGGTTAGCCAAATGCAGACGACAATTCTACTCCTGCAGCTTCTTCTCTCGCACTTCCCGCATGTGGAACTCGCTCCCATATTCTTGCTTTCCTGACGGCTACAACCTCCAGAAATTTAAATGCAAAGTCAATACTCATCTACTAACCACTGGATTCTAGCTCTCTCCCCACCCCCGTATAACCTTCCCTTTCTCTCCACCTATGTATCTGTCATCGCACCTGCTTTCTCAGCTTTCTATTGCTCCTTTCTAACTAGTTTGTACTCCTCACTCTTTTCTAATTAATTGTTTTACAGTTATGTAGCCCCCTGCACATCAGTGGCATTTCCGCCTTGCTCGGGGTGAAATGATTAAAAAAAAATACAAACCTATTAAAAGATAAAATTATTCTTGTCCTAAAATATTTGCACAGTACTGTATATATATATATATATATAGAGAGAGAGAGAGAGAGAGAAGATAGATAGATAGATAGATAGATAGATAGATAGATAGATATAGTGTATCGAAGCAGCAGATAATTTTCTAAGCATATACTGTTAAATATAAGAAACGATGAATGTCTATTATGTTTAATCATGAGCTAATCTAAACATCGTATTTTGGCTTTAATTTCATGTAAAAATAAAGACAAATAATTTTCCAACATTTGGATATTTTTTTATTAAGTTGGTTCTAAGCTTTTTTTAATGTGAGCCGAAAGTTTAGAACCAACTTAATAAAAAATTATGTTCGAGAATTTTTGTCTTTATTTTCTCCTGAAATTAAAGCCAAAATACGATGTTTAAAACGGCTTATGATTAAACATAATAGACTTCATTGTATCTTATATTTAACATTATATATTTAGAAAAAATATATATATACGTGTGTATATGTGTGTATGTACGCATACGTGTGTGTGTGTGTGTGTGTGTGTGTGTGTGTGTGTGTAAGCTAAACCGGTGTAAAAAGCGCTTAATCTACGATATACCCCACTGACACGGGGGATCGACTCTGCTACATTAATTTTCCTAATTTAATATCATATAAAATACAGATTGCTTTTAATCAATAATGTAAAATAATGGGACATATGCAATGTAGGTGAACCGTTCAACTAAATAACATGGAAAATAGACACAATATATTGTGGGGATTAAAATAAAAACACAGAATAAAAAGAAAAGAAAAGGTAAAAAGAAAATAAGGAGACAAAAATATAATAATCTCCCTGGAAGTCACTAATAGAAAAGACTGTCCGCGCATAACCCGAGAAAAGGTGGGGCACTAAATAGAAACCGAGGAAGCTCAGTTTCTTTTTCGCTAAGACTTGAGAGTCCTAGCGAAAAAGAAACTGAGCTTCCTCGGGATATTTCGAGTGTCTCCGTCCTGAGGATATTTCGAGTGTCTCCGTCTCTTTAATTTCCTTTACCTATTTATTTCAGCGACGAAAGCAATTAAGTAACTATTAGCTAAGTATTTAAATAAAAGACCTAAAAACCAACACAGCAATAATTACCATAACATCCATAGTATTTTTCTAGTTTTCTGAATTGCAATATGAGCTTTAGTAAAAATACTAGAGAAAACCCATTAACATCCAAAATTGCAATATGAATTCTGGTAAAAAAAAGTGTTACTGGACTTTATGTTTATAAGTGTTATGGTGAAACACACCTATTTCTCAGATACTGGACTTTCCCTCCTATATAAATATGAGTTAACAGGAAGTTAATGGCAGAACTACTTGGGAAGTTCATGGGAGTTCAGTAGAACTACTAGGCAGTTGGTATTAGTCGGCAGTTAGCCGAATACTAAGGAGTCAGCATCAGTGGACGATTACCAAGTTCCTAACATTTTGGGTACGTTAAGTTGATTAGCAACCGACATAGCACGATTATAACCTTCAGTGCGAAAACTACTCCACAACAATAAGTCTCAAAATTCAGTTGTTCTTAAAGACACATGGCCCCGTAAATAGTTGGTTAGTTACTGACTTGGCTCCTAGTGTTGTGAGTTCAATAACAAGTGGTGAACAAGTAACTTGCAAGGTTAGAGGGAGATAATCATATTTTTCATTCGAGGCTTTATGCAAGGAATGAGGATGATATACCCCATTGATTGTAATATTTCTAGCTCCTGAAGAAGGCCAAAACGTCATACAAATGGTAACAAAGTTGAGGACGATAGTCCGAATAATGTAAATATTATAACATCCATAGTATATAAGTAATAAATAGAGGCATATTATAACAGATCATTCGATTTAAAAAAAAAACAATTTTTTTCGGAAATTATTACCATCAGCTTGAGTCTTTTTCTAACTAAAAAGATGAATAATTTTAATTCTTTCTTCATTATAGATAAAAATTAGACTTTTTTTTTTTTTAAGACTTAGTATGTGCAAATCAAATTCACGGATTGGCAATATATATATATATATATATATATATATATATATATATATAGAGAGAGAGAGAGAGAGAGAGATGAGAGAGAGAGATTAAAATAAATTTTCAAAATTCAAAAATGTTGAATGAACATATTTTAACATAAAAAAAAATTGTGACGTAAATTTCTCAAATCTTAACCGTCATTCTTTGATATATTTTTTTATTTCTCTTTTTAATTTTACTTTTATTCTCATTTTGGAATATGGTCTGTTGAGGATACGTGAAATCTCTCTTGGAATTTCATGTTGAAATGTTCAGTCAACATTTCTGAATTTTGAAAATTTATTTTACTTTATATTGGCTCTGTAATTTTAATTAGATCTCCCCCCTGTATCATTTTTTAATATTAAAATTTTTAATATTAATTAGGATCAGGTTCTTGGGATTTACCTTCCTACTTTTCCGTTTTGGATTAAAGTATTTTATTAATATGCCTATATATATATATATATATATATATATATATAATGACGCCAATATCCGCGAAAATGTTTTAATATGTACTCGTCAGTTGCTCTTAGATTAATTATTAACGTATATTAACATAGATAAAGAAAATGAACATATATATAAACATAGATAGAGAAAATTTAGCGAGGGTCACAAAGCTTTGCATGGAAACCCAGTCAGGCTTCCTCACCTTTAAGGGACGCGTTTGGGAAGTTCTACACACCGGCCCTGTATATGAGATATAAAAGTTTCAATATATTTTATCCTTTACTACTCAGTAGCGGTTAATTTAATTTTCAACGTATATAAATGTTTGTAGAGAAACTCATACGTTGCTAAGATAGTGAGAGCCACAACACACTGCTCAGGGGCGATAACCAGGATTCTCTTCCGTCGCGAAAGGAGGTTGTTGGGGTGGTAGTACACATCATCCTTGTATATTAGATATAATAGGTTCATATATGTGTATGTGTGTTAGTGTGAGTGTGTTTGTATGTAGGTGCGTTAATGAGTGTGCTTTCGGGTGGAAGTGTGTGTGTATATTAGTGCTTGCGTGTGTGAGAAAGTTTATATATATACATATATATATATATATATATATATTGCAACACACGGGTATATAAGTTAGATGTAAATTTTATAGGCGAACCTTGGATTGATAATGTTGGGTTTTATGGTCGTGTTAGCGCAGTGTACATCGCAAACGAGATTTTCGATCGATTATCTCAACTTGCGGATGGGTGCGACTCGGACAGCGCCGAAGAACTGATATAGTTTGTTACAGGGCAGTTTGTTGCCGGGGGAAAGGAAGTGTGTGGATCAGGAATAGGTTTGGCATGAGCCTGGTAAAATTTCCTTTGGTGCCATCAATTTTATGTGCATGTATCGTTGGATACGTCTTCAAAAACAGTGATAGATTTGCTGGGAAAGCCAGCACACTCCAAGAAAATGCATAAGAAAAATTCTTAAGGATAAATCCCACGTTATCAGCCATGTCGTTTTCCAAGTGAATACTGGCTGTCATCCCATTCGCATGTATCTCCATCTCTCTCTCTTTCTTTCTGTCTCTTTTTCTTTTATGTATTTTTATTTTACACACACACACACACACACACACACACACACACACACACACACACACACACACACACATATATATATATATATATATATATATATAGTTTTTATGTAGCTATCCCGCTTTTATTACATAGAACCAATAGTATTTACGAATTTACCAGTTCTTTAAAAAATGTGTTCTTGATCAATGCAAATTCGTAAAAATTACATTGGATATGCTATTACATGTTTAACAAGAAAATTCACGTTACATCTCTCTGACTATAGCTCAATTAGCTCTCATTTAAATACACATGGACACTTATCAAAATCCATCCGTAAAATACTCGTTGGTAAATCAAACAAAATAGCATTAGCGACATATAAAAATGCTGGAAGCATTATTAATAACATAAAAAATGCCCACACTCAATAATATCAACTATGAACACGGCCACAACTTGCTGACCGTATTTGGAAAATAAAACATCCTTATAACGTTACATAATTACCTAAAACTATCTGTATATTCAATTAAAAGTAAAAACAAAAAAGACCCTTCAGAATGGATAAAAATATAGCTAAAAGCGCTTCTACTTCTTCTATGTGCCCTGTCCCTTCAGGACGTCGGCGATCATGGCTTTCTACGTTTCTCTATCCCTGGTGGCCCTGAGCACGCCTTCTCTTGTTACACCATGCAATCCTCGTTCTGTCATCCACCTGATTAGATCCTTCAAATATGTTATCCGCTGCTTTCCCCTGTCTCCTTTTCCTTCTATCTGGCCTGTTAGTATCATGTTCTCCAAGCTCTCCTTCCTCATTGCATGTCCCAGGAACTTTAGCTGTCTCTTCCTGATGCTCAGTATTAATTTTTGTTTCCATCATTTCCAAGACCTCATCATTGCTTACATACTCGATCCATGATATTCGCAGCATCCTTCTGTAGAACCACATTTCAGTTGTTTCAAGTGTTTCCTTCATCTTTGATGATATTGTCCAGCATTCAATGCCATATTGAAGGACGGACATCACGTAGCAATCCAGTACTCTCTTCCTAGTTTCTAGCGAAATTTTTCTGTTTCTTAATACCTTACTCAACTTCGGGAATGCTTACTTCGCCATGCCAATTCGCCTTCGGATCTCTGTTTCGCACTTTCCGTCTTCTGTTATAACGGTTCTCAGGTATTTAAATTTTTGTACCTGCTTGATTCTGGTATCCTCGACCTACATTTGGCATTTTGGCTGCCCATTTTACTTATGACCATGCATTCGGTTTTCGTACAGTTTATTTCTAGTCCTTTCTTGTTACTTTTTCTGCTACTTTCAAGCGCTTACAAAAATAAATAAATAAATAAATAAAACACTCAGACAATTTTTAATGATTTATGTTCTGAAAAAAATGAGACCGCATGAAAAAGTATACAAACAAATTTAGCATGCCGTTACGTCTGTCATTTTTATCAAAACTTTCATATATACACTACCGATAATCAGTTTGGGACCACTTGGATTTATTCTTTAAGAGAAAGAATTAACAAATTTCATGTCTTAGAAGAATAAATAGAGATATATTTCATTGTTACTCAAAATTATACAATAATTAAAACCAAAATTAACATAGAGTAATTTCAAAATTAATTAAAGTTAATTCATATTTTCTTTTCATCAAAGAAACCACCACAAGCCTATATTACTGCAGAGCAAATCCTTGGCATTCTTTCTAATAACTTATAAAAATAAGTTGGTGAAAGTGATTTCCAAGCATTGCAAACATTTAAACAACATTGTTCATTTTTAGGAAGTTCATTTCGAACTGTACGATCAATTTCATCTCTTATTCTTCTTTTTTAATAGTGGTTTAAAATAAAAAAAATATTCCATACCGAAAAAATCAAAATTGGAAAGAAAAAACACCCCACCCCTCTCACGTCCATCTTAGAAACCCCAAAGTGAAAACCTAGACACAGGATCAAAGTGAATACATGAATTAGGTCCACTAACAGCAGACATCAATCAATTAGACGATAGCCAACCATAAAAATGACAACCCGACACGCTGCTCCCTTAGAAACTCTAACCAAAAGATATACCCGACCGATCAACAAAACGTACGTTCCAACAGATAATACAATTAATCAACAATTTCACACTTACGCACCAGATTCTTCAAAAGTCTATAACGGTCAAAACAAGAAATACATTCACTTAATTACCAATAACCCCAACCAGCCCCCAAAACAACAGCGAACCAAATATAAACAGAAAATGATTCCAAACCTTTACTTCTCCCGATGAGGTGTTTGAAGTCCAAACAATGAAACAGCCATATGATTGTAGAGAAGAGGACATATATAGAAGAAATTATGTACATGTTGTAAAACATAATTTATGATAAATATTCACAGCGCTATACATCATATATTGAGCACTGTTTTAAATGAATGTTTTGGAAGGAAAAAAATTATTTTTTTCTCTCCTCATTCTATATTCACTCGGATATATATATATATATATATATATATATATATATATATATATATATATATATAAAAGGCAAGATGTTTGTGTCTGTGTCTGTTTATTTGTCTGTATGACCTTTATACAAATCCACAATTGTTATCCAATTCTCGGCAAACTTTACACAAATATTCTTTAGGCTGAATCTGAGCCCCAGGACCATGGATTAATTTTAAAGCTTTCAATACACCCGAGCAACGCCGGGCTAGATTGCTAGTTGCATATAATTTTGAATATAGATTCTTCCATATTTTTGCAAAAAGAAACAGCATAGGATGATTAAAAGGTATCAATCGTAATAAAAATAATACTATTTTCCAAATTTTTAATGTTATTTTTAAGAGGGAAGGCCAAATATGTTTTAAACTATTTTAAAAACATTTTTAATCCTTTGCATCACGTTAGAAATTTTGGTTAAAAATATGTGTCAACAATGTAAGGGAGCTGACTATGAAAATTCTACCGCCTTTTTTCCAGAAAAATAGCACATTGATGTGAAAAAACTTATAAAACTCAAAAAATAGTCGGATTTGAATGAAACTTTCAGAAAATCTTGGTAAAAGATTTGCCACATCTTTTACCTAGCTACTTAGGAGAATTCATAATATTTCCAGGAGTTAAATTTTGACCGCAAACTTTGTTTTATTAGTACAAAATGGAGAATGTTAGTTTTTTTCAAACTGTTACTGATATCCCAAATATTTGCTCCGAATATATGATTAAAAAATTTAATAAAACTATGTTATTTCTTTATTTAGATAATCTTTTAATTGCTAACACTCCCCCAAAAACTGCGCATATTTAACTGTAGTAGTAATGCAACAAACAGACTTACCTCAAAAAGACGGAAGGTGTGCTTTCTTTGCTACCGGTAAGTTGAGGAAACATATATATTTATTCGTGTAAAAAATACATGAAATGTGGCACAAGGCCGAAAAAGGAGGTGGGTAGAGGGTGGTTTTCAGTAGCTATCCTATATCTATCTAATTGCAATCATGACCCAATCATTCTTAACAATTTCTTTATTTAACACAAGAACTCATCTATCGTCTTACAATCCTACAAACACCATAATACCACAAATTCACAGGTAATATCCATTAGATAAAAATTTAATGAAAAAATAATAATTTTATAAAATGTATATAAAAATACAATGATAAAAAATGATTAACCTAAAAAATATAACGCAAGAAGTGTAACAGGTTTTATGGAGTAGAATGTGATGGCCCCCTCTTGAAGTGGCGAGTTTCAATAAGTATAAACGACCGAGTTTGAAGTAGGCAGGTAGTATGTTTTTTTGCTTTTTTGTTTCGGCACGGCGAGCGTACATTGGTTAATTTGAATACGTGCAGAGATTATTATCTATCCACTTTAACAGCCTTAAAAAAAAAAGACGTATTCTTTCAGTGGGGAGAACTATAGACATTACAGAACATTTACTAAAATATAGAAAATTTTCTGTCTGCAATCAGCATGGCTGTTGCTAGACTCTTGAATAGCAACACACTGCGTCTTCTTGCACTTTTGAAGCGGAATGACTATGTCGAATCAACAGCTGCACCGACTGCAAGGAGAAATGAGTAACTCTATCATGCCAGATAATTTTTCTCGTCAAAGTCCATCTACCATTCTTCCGTTTATTGAATGCTGCTGACATATTTGGTTTAATGCTATTCATCTCGAGCTTCTTGACAACATGCAAAGAGTAATCTTTAATGTGATCGATCTTGATTTTGCATTTCGATTTCAATAGCTTTCTCACCGACCTGATGCGGATTTCCTCTGTCTTTCCTATAAATATTTTCACGTCAATTGATCTCACGAGTGTTTTCCCCTGCCAACCCAAATACATGAATTTTAGCGTGCAACTGGATTGGCATTTAGGTCCCACCCTTTTTCTTGTTGAAACAGCTAAATACAAGCGCCACTTATACTCTAACAGTTTCTTGTCTCTAATTTCATGTCTGTGGAATTCTCTTCCGTTTACTTGCTATACCCTGATAAGGACAATGATTAAAAATTTAAATGCAATATCAATCGTCATTTTCTATCTTCCTGAAACCAGTGCTTTTATCGCCATTTATCTCCTTCTCACAAAAATCTTTTCAAAATCTCTTTCACCCCCTGTAACACAGCTACGTATGTTTCTCCCAATTTCTTGATTTTCTCTCTCCTCCAATCTTAAATGCAATCGTCATCTTCAGTCTTCCTGAAATCTGTTCCTTTATTGTCCTTTTCATCAATTCTCCACACTAAAGTCTTCTCAAATTCTCTTTCACTCCTTGTCAGTCAGTTAAGTGCCATACGTGATACACGCTTGGGCGATCATGTCTCGAAAGAGACATGACTGACTAGGCAGAAGATTATCCCGCAGTAGGTTGCAATTGCTTTCTGCGGTAGACTGGTTGCCGACCAAGGCTATAGAACCCAATCTGTCCTGCTATTTAACCCATAACTGGAAAGAAGAGACGGATTAATACCTTTCACAAGGGTATTTGCGCGTAAGTGAATACAATGGATTCAACTGGAATTCGAACTCGGCTCCCCGGCTTCTCGTTCCGAGCCGATATCCACTGTACCACACCGAACATCCACTTCCACTGTACCACAACACACATTCACTCCCTGTAACTCACCAAATTATTTCTCTTTCGGTTTCTTTATCCTCTCCGACCAAAAATCTTCAAAAATCTAAATTCAGCATTAACCGACATTTCGTTTTATTGAATCCCGTTCATCTGTTTTTCTTTCTTCGTTCCTCCCTATACACATCCTTTTCTCTCGCTTTCACTCCCTGTAATCCCCTGCATACTAGTGGCATTTCCGATTTGCTTGGAGTGTAATGATTTAAAAATTTAAACGGTTCATTAGACTCTAGTTTAATCGCGAATTATTTACCTACGCCTTATTGAATCAATATTTTATTTCATTATGTCCCATTATTAAAACTTTCTATTTTTATTTCATTATATCCCATTATTACAACTTTCTAATAATTGCTCTCATTTTGACGCCACTGATAATACTGCTTTGATTTATAAATTTCTATACGTCTAAAATAAAGTTAGACAAATTAATTTCTGGAACAAAAACTACATTAATATTGATATTGATAGATTTATATACACAGGGTGTACAATGATAATGAAACTCAGAAAGTAATATGTATAAAAGAAATGATAGAGTAGGTACCTCCATTAAATTGCTAAAAACACCATAGTATAAAAAAAATGTCCAAAACTTACAAGAAACAAGCTTTTTCAATCAAAACGTTCATAAGAGAAAAGATCTAAGTAATTTTTATTTATTTCTAAATATTTTTTAATCCATTCTAATGTAGTTAAAGAAAATAGAAAGAAAGGATTACATATAAAAAATTACAAGAACAATATGATTGCATGTTAATCAGTAAAAAGAGAAGACGAAAATGCCAACTACATGTCGGGGATACTAAAATCTAGCAACTACAGTAATTTAAAAACCTAGGAAGTGTCCTAACAGAGGACGGAAAGTGAGACATTGAGATCCAAAGGCGTATTGGCATGGCCAAGGATGCATTTCAGAATCAGAATAGAGAACTGAGAGACAGAAAGTCAGTCAGTTAATTGCCATACGTGACACACGCTTGGGCGATCATGTCTCGAAAGAGACATGACTGACCAGGCAGAAGATTATCCCGCAATAGGTTGCCATTACATTTTGCAGTAGACTGGATGCCAGCCAAGGCTATAGAACCAAAGCTGTCCTGTTATTTAACCCACAACTGGATAGAAGGGACAGATTAATACCTTTCCCAACGGTATTTGCGCGTAAGTTTAATGCAAGGTATTTAACTGGAATTCGAATTCGGCTCTCCGAGTCCTCGTTTCGAGTCGATATCCACTGCACCACATCGAACTTTTCTCTTGAAACAAAGAAACGAGTACCGGAGTCTTATATGTCAGTTCTTCAATATGGCGGCGAATACTAGTCAATCACATCAAAGATGAAGGAAAAACTTGAAGCAACCGAAATGTTGTTCTTCAGAAGAATTCTGAGGATACCATGAACAAAACACTTGAGCAACGACGAAATTTGTAAAGGATGGACACGAAATGAAAACTGATACTTAACAACAAGTAAAAACAACTAAAGTTAGTGGGACATGTAGTGAGGAAGAAGGGCTTAGATAATATGATGCTCACGAGACAGAGTTAAAGAGAGACAAAGGAAAGCAACGCGTGGCATACTTGAATGAACTGAGCAGATGGATGGCGGAGAGATATAACAGGAGAAGCGGTGTCAATAGCTCCAAAGGTTAGCGTGATGTGGAGAGCCATGATTCCCTAGTTCCTAAATTGACACGTAACATAGAATATGATAATCTGTACATTCTTGAAATATTGCGGAAAAGGAGTGATATTGTTCTTCTAATGGTAACTTGCTCTGTATTTAGATATACAGATATATCAATAGATGATAATAAAGTGAGATAGATAGATAGATAGATAGATAGATAGATAATGAACAGACTTAGATAGATAGATAGATAGATAGATAGATAGATAGATAGATAGATAGATAATGATCAAAATAATATAGACAGATAGATAGATAGATAGATAGATAGATAGATAGATAGAGAGATTTTGAAGAAAATTTGTATAAATAGATATATCGATAGATAGATAGAAAAACAAATTTGAAGAGAATATGTACAGATAGATAGATCGACAGATAGATATTTCAATTTCGAAGAGAATTTGTAAAGATAGATCGAGAGATAGATAAATAATTTTTGAAGAGAATTTATACAGAGAGATCGATAGATAGATAAATAAATTTTGAAGAGAATTTGTATAGATAGATAGATAGATAGATCGATAGATAGATAAGTACATTTTGAAGAGAATTTGTATAGATAGATAGATAGATCGATAGATAGATAAGTACATTTTGAAGAGAATTTGTATAGATAGATAGATAGATCGATAGATAGATAAATAAATTTTGAAGAGAATTTGTATCGATATATCGATAGATAGATAAATAATTTTGAAAAGAAATTGGATAGATAGATAGATCAATGGATAGATAGGTAAATAAATAAATTATAAAGCAAATTTGTGGAGATAGATAGAGCGATATATATATGAATAAATTTTGAAGAGAATCTGTACAGATAGATCTATAGAGGATTTGTACAGATAGATCGAGAGATTGATAAATAAATTTTATAGAGAATTTGAACAGATAGATAAAACGATAGATAGATAAAATAAATTTTGAAAAGAATTTTTACAGATAGATCGATAAATAGATAAATAAATTTTGAGGAGAATTCGAATAGAAAGATAGATCGTTAGATAGATAAATGAATAGAATTTGTATAGATAGATAGATAGATAGATAGATAGATAGATAGATAGATAGATAGATAGATATGACAAAAAACTGAGATAGATGAATAGATAGATAGATAGAGAGATAGATAGATAGATAAGTTTTGAAAAGAACTTGTATAGATAGATAGATAGATAGATAGATAGATAGATAGATAGATAGATAGTTAAATTTTGAGGAGAATTTGTACAGATATATAGATCAATAGGTAGATAGAGGGGATCGATAGAGAAATAAATAAAGTCTGAAGAGAATTTTATAAAGATAGACAGGTTTGAAGAGAATTTATATAGATAGATAGATAGATAGATAGATAGATAGATTTGAAGAAAATTTGTATAGATAGATAAATCGTTAAATAGATAAAAAAATTTGCAGAGAATTTTTAGAGAAAGATAGATCGATATATAGATAAAAAATTTTGAAGTGAATTTATACAGTTTGATAGATCGATAGATAAAAAAACTTTTGATGAGAATTCGTACAGATTGAGCGTTAGATAGATAAATAAATTTTGAAGAGAATTTATTTCGATAGATTGATCGATAGATAAATAAAATTTGAAGTGAATTTGTATAGATTGATAGATAAATATATTTTGAAGAGAATTTTATAGATAGATAAATTTTGAAAAGAATTTGCATAGATAGATAGATAGATAGATAGATAGATAGATAGATAGATAGATAGATCAATAAATTTTGAAAGGAATCTGTATAGATTGATAGATAAATAGATTGATAGATAGATAGATTTTGAAGAGAATTTGTATATATATATATAGTTCAATAGAGAGATAGAGAAATAAATTTTGAAGATAATTTGTATAGATAGATAGATAGATAGATAGATAGATAGATAGATAGATAGATAGATATGAACAGAGTGACTCAGTCCAGAGTATACAAAGCAATAGAAAAAAAAGGGAAAGTTATCGCCATTGGAGAAGACATTGGCTGTTGTGGAAATGTTAATTGCTGTCCTGGCTCTGGTAATGGCATCACTTGTGTCCGCGGTTGAAGCAGTTGTGAAGTCGGCGTTTGTTTTCGTTCCTCGCAAATCGTTGAAATGAGGTCATAAAAAATGCCGTTATGTCTGCCAGTGACAGGTAAAAGTCAACGTTCTGTAACCGGATACTTCTGTCTCCGGGTTTTATCGACCAACATACCACGTGCCTGACCAGCTTGCCTGAGTTCGCTTTTACGGCTTTCTACACGCTCTTGCTTTTCCGCACCCTACCACTGCTTTTTCCTCTATCTATCTCTTCTCACTTTTTTTATGAATATCTTCATGTTTGTCTATTTTTTTTTTCCTCAGAGGAATTGATGTATTTGCACTTTTATACCAATCTCCTTGACAGCAAGTTTTGAACATTTTAGTATATTCTTTGGGCGTGACAGAACGAGTTGCCCAAGTACAGAATTTCCCGCGTTTTTTTTTTCTTTTCTTTTCTTTGCATTTTATCACGTAGGAAGGAACATGACCCTAGCGTGAATGTATTCATATATTAGGTGTGTGTCGATAATTACAATTGTGTTTATTAGATCCGTTGGTGCTGAAAATATTTTCGTCCTTTTTTTCTTCCCAAAATCTGACAAAAAGTCATAACATCATATTTTTAAAAAATTCGTTGTTTTAGGAATATCTTTATGCAACTTCTCGTATAGTCTTAGACCCTGATTGATACAGATTTCTCTTGTAGGGGCCTCGGAGATGCTTGGTATATTGGCCATGTGCCAAACACGCCGTAAGTCCCAACAATTTAAATATCAGAAAATTGAAGGTTGAATGTTGAAATGTAAACGGACAAAATATCACGTGAATACATCAGAGCAAAGCTTTATTTACCGAATTACAAAAATGTAAGAAAGAAAATATAAGTGAAATTTGTTAACTGAATACTATAGTAGAATTGCTAAAAGAAAAATGTTCATTGAATAAATGCATGCAGTTAGGTAGTTAAATCGTTCGTAGTAGTAATGTAGGTGTTTGAAATGTCCACAGAAGTTTAGAGTTCATGGTTGTGTAGTAGCGGAATATAAAGGCTTTGTTCCTTCCTCTTTTTAGTAGGTCGAGAAATGTTGAGAGAAAGAGAAAGCAAAACAAATAAAGGAGTGATACTTAACACGTATATTTGTTTGTTGCTGGACGGCTTGGCGGTGTGAAAATGAAGAAAAGGACGTTGGAAGAAGAGGTCGGATGAAACTGTGACGGGCCCTGCGTCCGGATCGACTTCTTGAAATTTTTTTTCGTTACATTGCCATAAGGTCATCAGGTAATCGCTTTCATGTTGACTGCTTTTGATGTGGAGTGACGTGGTTTCAAATTCTGATGATGCCGGCTCCAGCGAAGCTTTTTCACTTTTTCACAGGTGTGAAAATATGTTATATATAAATTTGCTGTTTTTAATCCAATCAGCATTCATAATTAGCTTTTCACATTGACTTTTGAGTTTTTTGTTAGTTTTTTTTTCCAAAGTCGTTTGCATCCCTTTTTTTGAGTTTTTCCAAAATGGTAGTTGTTTGAATCCTGTTTTGCAGGTGTGCAATTTATTTTGTGTGTTTTTGTTAGTTGATGGATTATATAGGATTTGTATCTTATACTATTCTGCCTTCCTCATTCCCTTATTTTTCATTTCATCTTTTCCTACTCCCTTAATGTCCCTTTCTTTCTTTCTTCCATATCGAATGGCCAATGTATGTCCGACAATATTGTTTCTAGAGTTCAAAATTATTCACTTGATGATTATGATGATTTTAGTTTGGGTCGATCTCTACCAGGTGGAATCTTAGAATAAATAATCACGTTTTCTTTAAACAAGAATAAGTAACACAAAGTCACTGCTTTATTTATATATTATATTTTTGGAAATTAAAAAAAAACAATAACAAGATTCCAGTTATTACCTGGAATATCGTCGCTAAATCTAAATCTTACAACAGAAAAATAAACAGATGTAACTTACGCTTTTAGAAAAGCTTATCATCTTAAACCATACAAATAATCTTAATCTACTTAAGAAAAAAAAGAGATTAAATGACTGCATGCTGACACAGAAAAAATACTTAAATTATTAAACCCCGACTGACATAGATTCCTCAATAAGTTTATTTTTTCTTGCTCTTTTTATTCCTCTCTCCCTTTCTTTCTTTCTTTCTTTCTTTCTTTCTTTCTTTCTTCCTCTCGCCAATATTCTTCTTCTTCTTCTTCTTCTTCTTCTTCTTCTTCTTCTTCTTCTGTGGGCCTTGTATTTTCAAAACGTAAAAAAATCTTCCACGTCTCCCTATCCTTGGTGGCTCTTAGTACACTTTCTCCTCTAACATTTGGCAGCCCCTTTCTGTCATCCACCTGCTCAGGCCCTTCAAATATGTTACTACCGCTTTCTTCTGTATGTTTGTCCTCTATCTGGCCTGTCAATATCAGGTTCTGCAAGCCCTCTTTTATTGCATGCCCCAGGAACTTTAGTTGTCTCTTCCTAATGCTCAATATTTATTTTCTTCTCGTTTCCTTTCGAACATCTCATCATTGCTCACATGTTTGGTCCATGGTATTCGCAGCATCCTTCTGTAGAACCACATTTCAGTTGCTTTTCCTTCATCTTCGATGAGATGGTCTAGCATTCACTGCTATATTGCAGAACTGACAACGCATAGCAATCCAGTACTCTTTTTTTTGTTTCTAGTGAAAGTTTCCTGTCTCTTTATACTTTGGGAAAGACATAAGAGCTCCTGGAACGCTTCGTTTGCCATTCCAATTCTCTTTCGGACCTCTGTGTTGCACTTTCCGTCTTCTGTTATAACACTTCCTAGGTACCTAAATTTTTGACCCTACTTGATTTTAATATCCCCCACCTGTATTTGGCATTTTGGGTTGCTATTTTTGTGATGATCATGCATTCGGTTTTCATGCAGTTTATTTGTAGTCGTTTTTTGTCACTCTCATCAGCTATCTTCTGTAGCGGTCTTCTAAAGATCCTTTCCGTGTCTGCAATCAGCACTGTATCATCTGCGTACCTTATATTGTTCAAATTGTGGCCTCTGATTAAAAATCCTGGCATATCTTCTAGGGTTCTCAAAATAGTCTCGCTGTACAAGTTGAACAGATCAATTGAAAAGACGCATCCTTCTCTTACGCCCCTTTCTATCTTTGTATATCTGCCAGTAGAGATTCTTAATTACACTTATATCTTTCCCAAATATATTGAGGCCGCTAATATTACTATTAGTAATTATGAATTAGGCCCATTTGATTTTATCTTCCAGCATTTCAAGATTTTTTAATTTAACAATTTTAATTTTATAAATTCCCTTTCAAAATTTTTATTTTTATTTTTTAATATCGATTTTATTTATATAAGTTTAGTTCTGGTTATTAAAAAGCAGTAACCTAACTTTACAAGATTTAATTCCCATGAACATTGAGTAGACTAAAATTTAAATTTATTAAACGCTCATTTTATATTTGCACCTGATGATTGATTAACATTTAAAACTCTGAATCCTACCATCTATAAAACAAAAATCAGGATAATCTATAAAACTATTTTACTGATTTCTTTTTACATTTAAAATTTTTTTAAATAAATTAAAATTAAAAAAAATTAAAATTAAAAATATAAAGAAAAAAATAATTTTGCAAGAGAAAAAATAAATGAAAAAATAAAAATAGAAATTTTTTAAAAATTAAAATATTTAAAAAATAAAAATTCCAAAAAATAGTAATTAAAAAATAAAATTGGAAAATTTCAATACCAAAATATACTCTTAAATAAACGAAGGGAAATCATCAATATGTGTCGTCATAGAAATAAGTATAAGTACAATAATTGTCTTATTCTAAATTACTACTAAAATTCCGCCAGCTTAATCTTATAAAAACAATACCTCAATTTACTAGAGCTGGGCTTAGAATCTTTTCTCACTCTCTGTTTTTAAAGGGGTTGAAAATGCATCTGATAACATGACATGTGAAAATATTTCCCCGCTAAATTTATATATATATATATATTATATATATATATATATATATATATATATATATAGCATAATAATAATCCACGTATACTGTCTTAATATGTATAGGAAAAACTACTAAAAAGTTGTAAGTTAAAAATGTATTTTTGACAGTATTTATTTATTTTCATTATTATATATATATATATACATATATATATATATAAATTAGAGAAAATTTTCAAAATTTTTCAAAATTTTTCAAAATTCAAGGGTGTCGGATGTACATTTCGACATGAGATCTCTAACAGAGATTCTACGTCACCTCAGCGATATTGCTCTGTTCTAAATGGAGAAGGTTTCAAGAACCTAATCCTAATTAATATTAATTTTTTTATATATATTAAAAAATGATACAGGAGGAGCTGGCTCTGTAATCTACATTGATCTCTACTCCTGCATCATTTTTAATATTAAAAAACAAACAAAAATTAATATTAATTAGGATCAGGTTCTAGGAATTTACCTTTCTACTTTTCCACTTCGGATTAAAGAAAAACATATATATATATATATATATATATATATATATATATATATATATATATATATTTGATATTTCCGACCGGCCTCGGCCTTTCATCAGAAACAAAAAAAAAATAATTCTTTACATTTAATTTGTATCTTTTTTTTTCCTCTTTCATTCCTCTTATTTTCCGATCTTTTCTTCCTTCTTTCTTTCCCTTTTTGAATAACTTTTTACCTCGTAAGGAAAAAAAAATTATAAAATGGAAATTGTTGTTCTTGAAAATAAATTCTTTTAAATAAAAGGTTTAGTATCATCATTGTGAACAACCTGATGAAACATTGTTCTTTCGATGTCTGAACAAAATGTACAGTTTTGAAATAGTTTGTAGTTTGCACATGTTCTAACGTAATAATTAAAATATGTAATATTTATTCAGAATATATAACATAAATATGTTATGATATCACTACAAAAGTAGCCATTTTGATTCGTCACTATCTGGGTCTTATCAAGTCATGAAATTTATTTCAAATTGAAATTGAAATTAACTTTAAAGCATGATGAGACACAAATAGTGTCAAACAAAATAGCTACGTTTGTAGTCATATTATAACATATTTATGTTATAAATTCTAAATAAATATTATTCGCTGTACTTTGTATTGAGCACTTTATTAAGAATAGTGTTTATTGATATATAGAAATGTATTCCATCAATACTTACCCTATAATTGTACACACACACACACAACCACACACACAGATATATATATATATATATATATATATATATATATATATATATACTCAGATGATGCAAATATGTTTATTTCAAGTAACAATGGCCTTCTTCCATCTAGAATACAGAAGAAGATAATAAGATCGTTCCAATTTCTAGTTTTTAAAATCAAGAGCTCATCTAATCTCAACATACAATTTTTTTATATCAGTTTCAATCTTTCCAACAATAAATTCTAACCATTTCATAAAGGAAATCAATCTCCTATTTATATTAATGTCAAGTCTAATCATCCTAAGTCAATAATTAATCAAATTCTTAACACAGTAAATACGAGAATTAATAGATTATCGTCCAGCAAAAAGCTATTTAACGAGAACAAATCAATATATAATGAATTCCTCAAAAAAGTAATTTAAAAGAAGAAATGGTCCACCTAGAAATCTTGAAGGACAAGATAACCAATGTCAACAAAAACAGAAAAAGAAAAATAATTTGGTTTAAACCAGAATTCTGCAAGTTGTCCAATATAAATATGAGCCGATACATTTTTAACCTAACAGAAAAACACTTTAACGGAAATAACCCACCACCCACACAAAAACATCATTAATAAAAAAAATTCTGAAAATAAGTTATTCCTGCACCAGGAATTTTCAAAACATCGTTAACTCATGCAACAACCAGTTATTAAAAAATTCCTCAATAAGGTACAGGAATATAATCTTCCTTGTAACTGCAATAACAAAAACGACAGCCCCTTGAAGGCAAATTCAATTCTGAAAAATCAATATATGAATTTACCATTTTTCTGGAAGAAGACCCCAACAAGGAAAGGACATACATAGAGATATCCGCAGAAAAGAAAGATTCTACAATCATCGACACGCTTCATTGAAACGTCAAACCGCCCCATCAAAACACTACTGGAAAACAAAAGACGGAGAACTCACCCCACAAATTAAATTGAGGTTCATAGATATGCACAAACTTCAGGAACAGATGCAATCTATGCTTGGAAGCAAAAATTGTAAAAAGTAAATATAAAAATTCCAAGGAACTATTAAACCAAAGAAAAGAAAAGAGCTCGCTTTTTCAAGAATTTGCGTTTACAATATATTTGTTTCACAGTAAAATGGTGGGACCTAGTAGCTCAACCAAATTCATGCATGGTGGGGATACCAGTGAGCTAAGTTTATGTGAGCAGAAGCCATGTAAGTATTTGTATAAAAGACACAGGGAAGCCACATTGCACCAGTGAGAAAGTAACTGTATCCGAACTGCCAAGTAGGCATCGATCATATTACAGGTTCTCTGTTGGATTTTGTGAAGGACCCCTAGGTGGACAGCAGTGGCACCCGACCACATATGGCAGCAGTATTTAATGCACGGGCGGATAGTAGCTTTGTATATGTGCAGGATTGTTTCAGACGAGAAAAACTTCCTGGCCCTGCACAGAGAACCGACCTTCTTAGCAGCGGATTTAGCTATGGACTCTATAAAGGCATTCCATTTGAGGTCTGTTGTGTGAGTTAACCCGATTAGGCGCAGTGTTTTACTTTCAGGTAGACTAGACTCATCCATGCTAACGGGCGGTAGGAGGGATTGTCTGTGCTGATTAATAGATAGCAGCTTCGTGTTAAAAGCATTAAAATTCACGGGCAATTTCTCATCCCAGTCCACCACGAATTGAAGGTTTTTTTCGAGCTCGGCAGCGAGGTTTGCTTTGTCGGTCTCGGCAGACTTTTGATTGAGGCGAGAGTAAAGTGTAGCATTGTCTGCGTATATGCCTGCTTGGGATCTTACTTCATCGGGAAGATCGTTAACGAAGATAAGGAATAGGGTGGGGGCCTAGAATAGAGCCTTGAGGGACATCTGCCTCCGTTTGATAGTATTGGAAGGCATGTTTGTCCAATAATACCTTCTTTGTGCGATCTGAGATGAATGACTCAGGTTAAACAATTGTCCAATTTTGACGTAGTCTTCGTATCTTGCATAGAAGACCAGTAGGGAGGTGTCTAGGGCAACAGTTCGGGCTTCGCCATTTTTGTCAAGAGCCTGGTGTATATACTCAGTGATGGTGGTAGTCGTTTGTCAGAGAAGAGTCTTTGGGCTGAGAGAGGCTGTACTACCTCGGCATTAATAATGACTTCAGACATTTTGCCAAGGATCTGTAGGAGACTGACAGGTCGATAATCAGCGGGGTCGGAGTGTTCCTCGGTATTTTTATATATAGGAACAACAGAGGAGGATTTCCAGCAGGCAGGAAAGCAAGAAGCAGACAGGCAGTTATAGAGATTAGAGAGAACAGAGGGGAGTTCAGGAGCACTTTTTTTTTTTTATAAAAGCATCCAATTTATTTTCATCATATATATATATATATATATATATATATATATATATATATATGTGTGTGTGTGTGTGTGTGTGTGTGTGTGTGTGTGTGTGTATGTGTGTGAGTGTGTGTGTTAGCCATCCATATACAAGACTGTTTCGCTGTATCTCAGATCATCAGTGTGGCTGGACACATTCACTTGCTTCTGGCCGGGATCAAAACCCGACCGATTTCGTGTCAGTCGGAGTCGCTACTCTCTAAACCATAGGGTCATGGAATCAAAGAAGGGAAAATTTAAAGTGCTGTATATAAGTAGTGTATATACACGCCAGTCACCGAAAGAACTCAATTCATTCCTAGGGGGTAATGCATATATCGCAGAAGTAGAAACTATTTTTAAAATTTTCTTTTCTAGAGAACCCAGTCGTAACGAGAGCATAGTATCTTATAATATATTATAAAATTAGAGATGGAATACACACACACACACACACACACACACATATATATATATATATATATATATATATATATATATAGTGTATCGAGGCAGTAGATAATTTTCTAAACATATGCTGTTAAATATAAGAGACAATGAATGTCTATTATGTTTAATCATGAGCCGTTCTAAACATCGTATTTTGGCTTTAATTTCAGGTGAAAATAAAGACAAAAATACTCCAACATTTGGATATTTGTTGATTAAGTTGCTCCTAAGCTTTCGGCTCACATAAGCCATCTTCAGAGAGTTTACAGTGAAATTAACATAGAAACATCTACCATCAAAGAGGATCTTATCTTTTGTTGACATAAACCTTTGCTAAGCAACGATAACAGTTACCAAATAATTGTAAATTAGTAATGCGGTTCTATGACGTCACACCTCGTGAGAACTCGAAATGTTAACAGAACTATATATTTAAATGCAATGTAATTTGTTATGACCAGATTTAAACGTGATTTTATTAAGTGTGGGTTGTTTTAAATTCAATTTAATTAAAATGATTAAATATAATAGGCATTCATTGTCTCTTATATTTAACAGTATATGTTTAGAATATATATATGTATATATATATATATATATATATATATATATATATATTTTAATCATATCATCCCGAGCAAGGCGGGAAAGATTTTTATCTAGGACACCCAGGTAAAAACCATATGAAAGAGTTCATGAGAAGTTTCGTTTACTAGCCTTGATGATAACGTGACGCAGATGTTGGAAAAAAGTAGAGGCTGCAATAGTTTTTTCCAGTTAAAGCGAAACCGTACACTGAAAGAAAAATGAATGGATGTAAGTCAAATTTTGATTTCCTGGTATCGATATCAAATAAGTTTTTTTCGACGTAAACTGAAGGCTAAATAAGTCCTCTGAGTAAATAGTATCATGGCTGAGACTAAGAACTACAATTATACCTACTTAGAGCCAAACCCGAAGCAAAAACTAAAATAAAAGGGCTGAAAAATACGGACATACAGGCAGATAAAGAGATACACACACAAACATCTTGCCTTTTATATATATATATATATATATATATATATATATATATATTATCGATTTTCTGCACTATTGTAAGAACTGAAACCTTGAAACTTCTGAATATCTTTTCTTATGTCTTTGTCTGTGAGTGTATCAAATTTGATTAAAATCGTACCACTCCTGCTATAACCCGTAACAGCGTTTTTGAGAGTCGAAGACGAAATTAGTAAAGTTCTAAGCAATACAGGAAGTGAATTTCCAGTGACACTGTTAGAAATCAGAAGAAAAGCTGAAATAGATGAATTCATTAAAAGTACAAAGAGAAAATAGATGAAAAAGAAAGCAATCTAGCGGACAGGTTTTCAATTGGTGCTCATGTATCACTTTATAGTGAAACAGTGGTCATACCAAAATCGTTACAAAGACGAATTCTAAAGGACTTTTATCTAAGACACCCAGGTAAAAACGAAACTTCTCATTAACGCTTTCATATGGTTTTTACCTGGGTGTCCTAGATAAAAGTCCTTTAGAATTCGTCTTTGCAACGATTTTAGTATGACCACTCTTTCTTGATAAAGTAATACGTGATCACAAATTGAAAAGCTCTCTGCTAGATTGATTTCTTTTTCATCTATTTTCTCTTTGCAATTCTAATGAATTCGTCTATTTAATAATGTAGTTCCCCATCTCAGAAGTCTGTTGGCTGTGTAAACTGGTAGTCCATTTTTCGGTCCGAATATAGTGAAAAGAGGTTTATGGTTAGTTTGAAGAGCAATCTATCTTCCATATATTTATCTGTGGAAGCGAGTTATGGCAAATATTATGCCTAACGCTTTTTTCCCTATTTGCGAATAATTCCTCTCTGCCGGTAACAACGATCTAGAAGCATGAGCTGTAGGTTTCCTTGTTCCATCCTGCATCTTGTGTAATATACAAACTCCCATTCCGTGTAAGCTTGCGTCGCTAGCAATGATGATTCCCAGTTTGGGATCAAAATGCGTCAGTGCTAGGTCAGACGTTAATTTTTTTGGAGTAGATAGACTAAACTATCGCCGGGTTCACACTCCACCCACGTCTATTGTCTCATCCCTTGTTCCCTGTTCAGGATGTGGTTTCCGGCTTTCTCTTTTCCAATCTTTTCACTTCTTTTTTTCTTTTTCATTTTTTTTCTCAATTGGAGTAGATAAACTAAACTATCGCCCGGTTCACACTCCACCCACGTCTATTGTACAGGTGTAGAGGCTCATCCCTTGTTCCCTGTTTAGGATGTGGTTTCCGGCTTTCTTTTTTCTTTTTTCCAATCTTTTCACTCTTACGTAGCCCCCTGCACATCAGTGGCGCAACCGCCTTGCTCGGGGTGATATGATTAAAAAAAAAATCTCCTTAAAAGCTTTCTAACAATCTTCCGTCCAATTCCATTGATTATCTTTTTTCAAAATTTTGTTCATCTTTTCAATGAATTTCCCGTAATAGTTCGCTAAACCAAGAAAGCTTTGCAACTCTGTGACATTTTTTGGCTCAGGCATATTTTTTACTGCAGATGCCCTATCTGGATTTGGTTTTCTGTCACTTTCGTTGATTATATGGCCTAAGTACTTGATTTTTTTTCTCTTTCACTTTAAAACCAAAATCCTGAATTCTTTTAAAAACTTCTTTAATGTGCGTTGCGTGTTCTTCTACATTATCGCTTTTGATTAAAATGTCATCTAAGTAAGCAGTAGCAAAGTTCTGTCCCATAAGCATGGTATCCATAGTCTGGTAAAAAATTGACGGCGCTAATTTTATACCAAATGACAATCTGTTAAATCTGTAAAGTCCTTTGTGAGCATTGATTCATAAAATTTTTGTACTTTCTTCTTCTACTGGAATCTGAAGATAAGCTTCACTTAAATCAATCTCCGAAAATACCTTACCCACCGTTAAACTTGGTAAATGTTTTCTCCGGGCTTGTCAATTGGTAGTGATAATCTTTGATAGCATTGTTTAACCCAGTCGAGAAATCTGCGCAAATTCGAGTTTCTCCGGATTTTTTCTTTACGTACACCACTGGTGCCGCCCATTCATTGAATTCGATTTTTGAAAGGATTTCAGTTTGTACCAATCTATCTAGCTCTTTGTCAATTTTTGCTGTGGTTACGAAAGGCAGTTTTTGCTTTTTGTTGAATACTGGCTGAACATTTAGTTCAATTTTAGCTGCAAACTTGTTACATCGTCCCAAACCGCTCGAGAATACTTCGAGAAATTGACTGTGTAGTTCTTCTTTTAATTTTGTAGCTTCTGACGGCTTGCACTTCTTTTCTTACAAAATCTGCTAAAGGTAAATCCCATACATCAAACTTTTGCACCCAGACTGTGCCCACCAAGTTTTCTGTGTCTTTCATTACAAATATTTTTAATGTTTTCGTTTTTCTATAGAATTTTACTTTTAGGATTACTTCTCCTTCAAAATTGATCCGCTTCCCTGCGACAGACTTGCGATATTCTATGTATGCATCATAGACTATTTAGCTTCCTCCATGTTTCTCGATTAATTATAGTTAGATCCGATCCTGAATCTAATTGAAGTTTTGCCTTCTTATTTAAGATCTCGCGTTCTATGTATGCTCTTGTATTTAGATTGTCTTCGCATTCCACTCTAGTAATTCTTACCCTAATAGTGTGTCTTTTATTTCTGCATACAGTTGTCTTATGTCCCATTTTCCAACAAGATAAAAGTTCTTGTATTTAAATCGACAGTCTATGTTCCAGTGGAATCCACCACATCTTTAACATGCAGATGGGTGGGGGATTTTTATTTGATCCCTGTCGTTAATCGCATTATCTAAACTTATTTATTAATGGAACTTTGACTGTGTGTGTGTCTGTGTGTGTGTGTCCATTACCAAACGGCTGAACTGATTTTCTGGAAATTTTACATAGTTGCACTATAAGCCTCTGCGAGTATTATTAGCTAGGGTCTGTGTCGTGGTACCCCCGATAAATATCGGAAATCGATAATCGAAAAAATCGGGTCATAGCAGGAGTGGCCCGATTTTAATCAAATTTGATACACTCATAGACAAAGACAAAAAATATATTCAGAAGTTTCAAGGTTTCAGTTCTTACAATAGTGCAGAAAATCGATAATATATGTATATATATATATATATATAAAGCAAGATGTTTGTGTGTGTGTTTGTTTATCTGCCTGTATATCTATATTTGTTCAGCCCTTTTATTTTAGTTTTTGCTTCAGGTTTGGCTTTAATTAGGTATAATTGTAGTTCTTAGTCTCAGCCATGATACCAGTTACTCAGAGGACTTATTTAGTCTTCAAAATTCAGTTAACGACGAAAAGATTTTATTTGATATCGATACCAGGAAATCAAAATTTGACTTACATCCATTCATTTTTCTTTCAGTCTACAGTTTCACTTTAACTGGAAAAAACTATTGCTTCTTAGTCTTCCGTACCACCGTCCAAAGAGTCTGAGCTCCAGGGCCATGGATTAGTTTTAAAGCTTTCATTACACCCGAGCAACGCCGGGCTATACTGCTGGTATCTTGTAATTTTGTCATTAAATTTTTATTTATTTGGGGTGGGTGAAAATTTTTTTTTTTCAACTTACTTATGTGTGTTACTTCCGATTCCTCAATATACTTAGAGTCTTTTTAATGCTTTTTGCAGCGTTAACCCAGGATCATTTTGAAGCTTCTAAGCATTCATTTACACATTTGGCTGAGACAAATACTTGTACGAATATAAGACACTTAAAATTGTCCGGAATCAATTCTGCCAATTTAAAATCATCGCAATGTTTGTTAACGATTGCTATGAACGTTGAGTAGTCCTCACATTCACTTTTTACGAATTTCAGACAATTCCACCTCTTGTGAAAAAGTAAAATCTTTGGACTAAAGAATTCCGTAAGGCAAGTAACTTCCTCGTCAAACGTCAAATTGTTTGTTTTCTTCGGCAGAATATAGTCCACATATTTTGTGTACTTCTCTGTTCCAAATTTCCTGAGCTTTTTAGCTTCTGTCCAATTTTGGCAATCAATGCTAAAGATGTCTTCATAGCGTCTGAAATAGACCCTGCAATTATATCATCTTCAAGAGAGTACTGATATGTCTCTATAGTGTTCCAAATTGTTTCTTGGCAAAAAGTCGCCTCTTTTTCTGTGTCCCTTTCTTGTGTGTTGACTGTGTGTTGAGTGTCAATTTTAATAGTAACTACTGTATTTGTATATGTCTTTTCTCATTTATTCTTTCAACTTTCATTTGTTTTTTCTCTAATTCAATTTGTTCTTCTATCTGTTTTACCTTGAGTTTTAATTGTCCTCTTCACGTCTTTTTATAATCTCAAGCATAGCTTTTTGAAATTCCCCCATAGTTTTTTGCTTTGTTTCTGTGAAGGGTTTCACTTTTTACCATTGCTTTTTTGCATCAAATCTTCTTTTTATTTTTTATTTTTATTTTATTAGTCGCTAATTTATTGTGGTGACTTACTCGAGGAGGAAAAATATTGACTTTTCAAATACATTTTAACGAATTTTTCTTTTTATCTCTTTACGTCCCTGCGAAATTCGTTTCAAAATTGTAATACAACCAGATCTTTCTTTTAATTTATGCAAAGGTTCTTTGGAATTTTTGTGTCACAAAATTGTTGTGGTCGACGTGTGTGGCAATATGGTATTTTTTTTTTGTTGTTCTCTGCGTGAGTTCTTTCGAGTTTTGTCGTCCGGTTGTTGTGGATCAACGGAACCAGAATTTGAGATAGAAAAATACGTACATTAACGTAAAAGATACAAACATGAACGCACGTTAGTAATCCAGGAATACGGTTAGTACGAATAAATACAAGTCTCTGAATTGAAGCTGTAGTATGTCCATGTCGGAAGCTGACGGCTGCTGCGTAATAATATTCGGCTCAGTGGAGTTCAGAGCTCCCATAAACTACTGACGCTGTATTCTCCGTGAAACCTCGGTATCTTACGGACTCCCTGTATTTGTCGTATCAGAAGTATATGTATACTCAAGTCGAGTTCATTATCATGGAAAAAGGGGTGACCCCATAACATTTAGTTATTTCCTTGTGATTTATTTTGATAATTCTTAATAAATTATTCATATAGTTTCTTGTGAATTATTTAGACATAGTTTCAGATATGATTTTGATATTTCCAAGTTATTTTTTTTAGATATAGCCTAGAAATGTATTTAGATATTTCATTATGATTTATTAAGGTATAGTTTCATAATTAATTTAGATAATTTTTTGTAAATTATTTAGATATTATTTAGATATTTTCTTTGAATGTATTTAGATATTTCCACCGTGATTTTCTTTAGATAGATCCTCATAAATTATTTATATAAATCCTTGTGATTTATTTAGATATGACCTCGTAATTGATTTAGATATGTTTTTCTGATTTATTTAGAAAATTCCTTATAAATTCTTTGTGAATTATTTAGATATAGTCTCATATATGATTTTGATAATTCCTAGTGATTTATTTCGATAGTTTTTACAGATTTCCTTGTGATTTATCTAAATAGTGACTTATAAATTATATATTTAATTCCCTATGCTTTTTTTTTAGATATGGCCTCATAATTGATTTAGATATTTCACTGAAATTTATTTAGGTATTGCCGCGTAATTTATATACATATCTTCTTGTGATTTATCTAAATAGTGACTTATAAATTATATATTTAATTCCTTATGCTTTTTTTTAGACATGGCCTCATAATTGATTTAGATATTTCACTGAAATTTATTTTGATATCGCCTCGTAATTTATGAACGTATTTTCTTGTGATTTATCTAAATATTTTGACCGTCATTTTTTTCAGATAGGGTCTCATAGAATATTCATATAATTTCATGAGATATATTTTGATATCGCCTCGTAATTTATGAACATATTTTCTTGTGATATATCTAAATATTTTGACCGTCATTTTTTTCAGATAGGGTCTCATAGAATATTCATATAATTTCATGAGATATATTTTGATATCGCCTCGTAATTTATGAACATATTTTCTTGTGATATATCTAAATATTTTGACCGTCAATTTTTTCAGATAGGGTCTCATATAATATTCATATAATTTCTTGAGATATATTTTGATATCGCCTCGTAATTTATGAACATATTTTCTTGTGATTTATCTAAATATATTGACCGTGATTTTTTTCAGATAGGATCTCATATAATATTCATATAATTTCTTGAGATATATTTTGATATCGCCTCGTAATTTATGAACATATTTTCTTGTGATATATCTAAATATTTTGACCGTCATTTTTTTCAGATAGGGTCTCATAGAATATTCATATAATTTCATGAGATATATTTTGATATCGCCTCGTAATTTATGAACATATTTTCCTGTGATTTATCTGAATATTTTGAACGTGATTTTCATCAGATAGGGTCTCATATAATATTCATATAATTTCTTGAGATATATTTTGATATCGCCTCATAATTTATGAACATATTTTCCTGTGATTTATCTGAATATTTTGACCGTGATTTTTATCAGATAGGGTCTCATATAATATTCAAATAATTTCTTGAGATATATTTTGATATCGCCTCGTAATTTATGAACGTATTTTCTTGTGATTTATCTAAATATATTGACCGTGATTTTTTCTGATAGGGTCTCATATAATATTCATATAATTTCATGAGATATATTTTGATATCGCCTCGTAATTTATGAACATATTTTCCTGTGATTTATCTAAATATTTTGACCGTCATTTTTTACAGATAGGGTCTCATAGAATATTCATATAATTTCATGAGATATATTTTGATATCGCCTCGTAATTTATGAACATATTTTCTTGTGATATATCTAAATATTTTGACCGTCATTTTTTTCAGATAGGGTCTCATAGAATATTCATATAATTTCTTGAGATATATTTTGATATCGCCTCGTAATTTATGAACATATTTTCCTGTGATTTATCTAAATATATTGACCGTGATTTTCTTCAGATAGGGTCTCATATAATATTCATATAATTTCATGAGATATATTTTGATATCGCCTCGTAATTTATGAACATATTTTCCTGTGATTTATCTAAATATATTGACCGTGATTTTTTTCAGATAGGGTCTCATATAATATTCATATAATTTCTTGAGATATATTTTGATATCGCCTCGTAATTTATGAACAAATTTTCCTGTGATTTATCTAAATATATTGACCGTCATTTTCTTCATATAGGGTCTCATATAATATTCATATAATTTCTTGAGATATATTTTGATATCGCCTCGTAATTTATGAACATATTTTCCTGTGATTTATCTAAATATATTGACCGTGATTTTTTTCAGATAGGGTCTCATATAATATTCATATAATTTCTTGAGATATATTTTGATATCGCCTCGTAATTTATGAACTTATTTTCCTGTGATTTATCTAAATATATTGACCGTGATTTTTTTTCAGATAGGGTCTCATATAATATTCATATAATTTCTTGAGATATATTTTGATATCGCCTCGTAATTTATGAACATATTTTCCTGTGATTTATCTAAATATATTGACCGTGATTTTCTTCAGATAGGGTCTCATAGAATATTCATATAATTTCATGAGATATATTTTGATATCGCCTCGTAATTTATGAACATATGTTCCTGTGATTTATCTAAATATTTTGACCGTGATTTTTTTCAGATAGGGTCTCATATAATATTCATATAATTTCTTGAGATATATTTTGATATCGCCTCGTAATTTATGAACATATTTTCTTGTGATTTATCTAAATATTTTGACCGTGATTTTCTTCGGATATAGTCTCATATAATATTCATATAATTTCTTGTGATATATTTTGATATCGCCTCGTAATTTATGAACATATTTTCTTGTGATATATCTAAATATTTTGACCGTCATTTTTTTCAGATAGGGTCTCATAGAATATTCATATAATTTCTTGAGATATATTTTGATATCGCCTCGTAATTTATGAACATATTTTCCTGTGATTTATCTAAATATATTGACCGTGATTTTCTTCAGATAGGGTCTCATATAATATTCATATAATTTCATGAGATATATTTTGATATCGCCTCGTAATTTATGAACATATTTTCCTGTGATTTATCTAAATATATTGACCGTGATTTTTTTCAGATAGGGTCTCATATAATATTCATATAATTTCTTGAGATATATTTTGATATCGCCTCGTAATTTATGAACATATTTTCCTGTGATTTATCTAAATATATTGACCGTCATTTTCTTCATATAGAGTCTCATATAATATTCATATAATTTCTTGAGATATATTTTGATATCGCCTCGTAATTTATGAACATATTTTCCTGTGATTTATCTAAATATATTGACCGTGATTTTTTTCAGATAGGGTCTCATATAATATTCATATAATTTCTTGAGATATATTTTGATATCGCCTCGTAATTTATGAACATATTTTCCTGTGATATATCTAAATATATTGACCGTGATTTTTTTCAGATAGGGTCTCATATAATATTCATATAATTTCTTGAGATATATTTTGATATCGCCTCGTAATTTATGAACATATTTTCCTGTGATTTATCTAAATATATTGACCGTGATTTTCTTCAGATAGGGTCTCATAGAATATTCATATAATTTCATGAGATATATTTTGATATCGCCTCGTAATTTATGAACATATTTTCCTGTGATTTATCTAAATATTTTGACCGTGATTTTTTTCAGATAGGGTCTCATATAATATTCATATAATTTCTTGAGATATATTTTGATATCGCCTCGTAATTTATGAACATATTTTCTTGTGATTTATCTAAATATTTTGACCGTGATTTTCTTCGGATATAGTCTCATATAATATTCATATAATTTCTTGTGATATATTTTGATATCGCCTCGTAATTTATGAACATATTTTCTTGTGATATATCTAAATATTTTGACCGTCATTTTTTTCAGATAGGGTCTCATAGAATATTCATATAATTTCATGAGATATATTTTGATATCGCCTCGTAATTTATGAACATATTTTCCTGTGATTTATCTAAATTATTTGACCGTGATTTTTTCAGATAGGGTCTCATATAATATTCATATAATTTCATGAGATATATTTTGATATCGCCTCGTAATTCATGAACATATTTTCTTGTGATATATCTAAATATTTTGACCGTCATTTTTTTCAGATAGGGTCTCATAGAATATTCATATAATTTCATGAGATATATTTTGATATCGCCTCGTAATTTATGAACATTTTTTCCTGTGATTTATCTAAATATTTTGACCGTGATTTTTTTCAGATAGGGTCTCATATAATATTCATATAATTTCTTGAGATATATTTTGATATCGCCTCGTAATTTATGAACACATTTTCTTGTGATTTATCTAAATATTTTGACCGTGATTTTCTTCAGATAGGGTCTCATATAATATTCATATAATTTCTTGAGATATATTTTGATATCGCCTCGTAATTTATGAACATATTTTCTTGTGATATATCTAAATATTTTGACCGTCATTTTTTTCAGATAGGATCTCATAGAATATTCATATATTTTCATGAGATATATTTTGATATCGCCTCGTAATTTATGAACATATTTTCCTGTGATTTATCTAAATATTTTGACCTTGATTTTTTTCAGATAAGGTCTCTTATAATATTCATATAATTTCTTGAGATATATTTTGATATCGCCTCGTAATTTATGAACATATTTTCTTGTGATATATCTAAATATTTTTACCGTCATTTTTTTCAGATAGGGTCTCATATAATATTCATATAATTTCATGAGATATATTTTGATATCGCCTCGTAATTTATGAACTTATTTTCCTGTGATTTATCTAAATTATTTGACCGTGATTTTTTCAGATAGGGTCTCATATAATATTCATATAATTTCATGAGATATATTTTGATATCGCCTCGTAATTTATGAACATATTTTCCTGTGATTTATCTAAATATTTTGACCGTGATTTTTTTCAGATAGGGTCTCATATAATATTCATATAATTTCTTGAGATATATTTTGATATCGCCTCGTAATTTATGAACACATTTTCTTGTGATTTATCTAAATATTTTGACCGTGATTTTCTTCAGATAGGGTCTCATATAATATTCATATAATTTCATGAGATATATTTTGATATCACCTCGTAATGTATGAACATATTTTCTCGTGATATATCTAAATATTTTGACCGTCATTTTTTTCAGATAGGGTCTCATATAATATTCATATAATTTCATGAGATATATTTTGATATCGCCTCGTAATTTATGAACATATTTTCCTGTGATTTATCTAAATATTTTGACCTTGATTTTTTTCATATAAGGTCTCATATAATATTCATGTAATTTCATGAGATATATTTTGATATCGCCTCGTAATTTATGAACATATTTTCCTGTGATTTATCTAAATATATTGACCGTGATTTTTTTCAGATAGGGTCTCATATAATATTCATATAATTTCATGAGATATATTTTGATATCGCCTCGTAATTTATGAACATATTTTCCTGTGATTTATCTAAATATATTGACCGTGATTTTTATCAGATTGGGTCTCATATAATATTCATATAATTTCTTGAGATATATTTTGATATCGTCTCGTAATTTATGAACATATTTTCTTGTGATATATCTAAATATTTTGACCGTCATTTTTTTCAGATAGGGTCTCATAGAATATTCATATAATTTCATGAGATATATTTTGATATCGCCTCGTAATTTATGAACATATTTTCTTGTGATATATCTAAATATTTTTACCGTCATTTTTTTCAGATAGGGTCTCATATAATATTCATATAATTTCATGAGATATATTTTGATATCGCCTCGTAATTTATGAACATATTTTCTTGTGATATATCTAAATATTTTTACCGTCATTTTTTTCAGATAGGGTCTCATATAATATTCATATAATTTCATGAGATATATTTTGATATCGCCTCGTAATTTACTTAGATATTTTCATGTGATTTGTTTCGCTGTTTCCTACTGATTTATTAAGATAAACCTCATATATTCTTCATATAATTACTTGTGATTTATTTAGATATAGTCTAATAATTGATTTACATATTTTCATGTGATTTATTTAGATATGGCTTCTTAGTTTATACATATTTTCATGTGATTTATGTAGGTATTTCATTGTTATTTATTTAGAAAGAGCCTCATAAATTATCTATATGATTAGTTTCGCTTTTTTCAGATATGGCCTCGTAATTCATATAAATATTTTCTTGTGATTTATTTAAATATTTCGTTTTGATTTATTTAGTAAGTAACTCATGAATTATTCATATAATTCCTTGTGATTTATTTAAGTATAGTCTCATATTAGATTTAGATATTTTCTTATGATTTATTTAGGTATGCCTTCATTATTTATTCAGAATTTTCTTGTGATTTTTCTAAATAGAGCCTCATAAATTATTCATACAATTACTTGTGATTTATTTAGATATTACCTCGGAATTTGTATAAATATTTGGTTTTGATATATTTAGATATTTTTAGTTTGAATTGCTTAGATAGTGCATCATAAATTATTCACATAATTTCTTGTGATTAACTTAGATATAATCTCGTAATTGATTTAGTTATTTCCTTGTTATGTATTTATATATGTCTTTGTAATTTATTTAGATATTTTCTTGTGATTATTTTAGATATTTTCTTGTGATTAATTCAAATAGAGCCTCATATATTATTTATATAATTGCATGTAATTTATTTAGATATGATCTCTTAATTTATATAGATATTTTCTAGTGATTTATACAGATATTATTATGTAACTTATTTAGATAGCACCTCTATATTCTTATGATTTCTCTGTGATTTATTTAGATTTGGTATCGTAATTTATTTAAATATTTTCACGTGATTTATTTAGATATTTCTTTTGTTTCTTATTTAGATAGTGTCTCATAAATTATTTACATAGCGTTTGATTTATTTAGATATAAACTCATAATTGATTTTGGATAATTTCTTGTGATTTATGTGGCTATTGATTCATAATTTATTTCGATATTTATTTGCGATGTTTTTATATAACCTTCTTATTTGTTTTGATTGACATTCATAGACTATTCAGATAATTCCTTTCGATTTATTTAGGTAGGGTCCCATAAATAAATTATTTAGATACTCTTGGCCCGTGCTTTCAAGAATGACAGAAAAATATTTATAGGAATATGCCGTCTAAAATGACGGCAACATACATATTTATGTACTTACTATTGTGTATTTTATAATAAGATATACATTTTTACGAAAATAACACGAATCCCCGAGCGTGATCAGAGTGAAATGTATTATATATATATATATATATATATATATGCGTGTGTGTGTATGTGTGTGTGTGTGTGTGTGTGTGTGTGTGTGTGTGTAATAAAATATGACAAATTCATAAAATACTGAGAGAATAATCCCCCCAAATGTTTCTAACTGATGTAAAGTATTAAACAGATAAAAAAGAGAGCCCAACGGATATTATCCAGAGCTATATGAAACATTTTAATTTTCAATTTTAAAGAAGAAGTGTGGAATTTTTACAGCTGCTGAAATAAATTCTGAATTTATTACAGTTTAATTATGTTGAGATATCTTCTTTCTCTCTCTTTATCTATCTATCTATCTATCTATCTATCTATCTATCTATCTATCTATCTATCTATCTCTCTCTCTCTCTCTCTATATATATATATATATATATACAAATCAATGCAAAACCATCATTGTTATATTAGAGGTGATATATATATATATATATATATATATATATATATATATATATATTCTTCATTATTTGAGGACATAATTATTGCATAAAATAAAATAACAAGTCAGAATTAAAGAGCAAACACGCGGCAAGAGATTTCATAAATGGTAGTAAAGTTTAATAGCTAATAGTAAAGAGAATGAACAGAGCTGATGCTTCCTCGCTATTGCCTTTCTCTCTCTATGAGCACAACAAGATATATATATATATATATATATATATATATATATATATATATATATATATATATATATTCCTCCATAATTCTTTTAGATATTTTTTCATAATTTTTTTAGATATTTTTCTGATTTATTTAGTTATTCTATTGTGATTTATTTAGATATTGTCTCATAATTTATTTTGATATTTTCTCGTGGTTTCTTTAGATATTCCCTTGTGATGTATTTAGGTATTGCAAGAAAGTTTTGCAGATCGTTCGAGTTTGGTGCAAATACGAATAAATTCTCCCCTCCCCTTAGCAACCTTGTATAAAATGTTTCCAAATCTACTGCAACTGAAATAGCAACAGATCTGTTAAATTCTGGAATTTTTCTCCGAGCACCTGGGAACCAATAAAGCAGATTTCGAAAATCTGTTGACAGGATTGTCGAAATGGTTGCCACGGTTCTGTCGCTCTGATAAATTTCTTTCTGATTACGTGTGCATTTATTGTATTCATTCTTTTTCTTTTTGCCTATTCAGATGTGCGTCTATTTAAAACATTTGCTTATGTCTCCATTTGAAATCGTCGTCGGAAGCCATTTTTGGAACCATGAAGTGCAGAAATAACTTCATTATTTAAATAAAAATAAAGTAACTAAACCGGAAAATATGCCGATTAAAGGAAGTCCAACTTAAAATGCGACACGACGCTGGAAACTATATGTAATTTTACTCTAGGAAATATATATATATATATATATATATATATATATAGATATAATTATATATATATACATATATATATATAATTATATATATATATACATATATACATATATATAGATATAATTATATATATACATATATATATATAATATATATATAATTTATATATATATATATATATATATATATATATAATTATATATATCTATGCACAAAAATTAAGAGAACAGAACAATAACATTCATCTTAACAAGATGTATAAATTCTATGTATATCCAAAACATCGTTGAAAAAAGGCTGCAAACTAAATAAAAACAAAGCTTTATCGGCAAAATGTTTATGCTATCATGAAGAGGATAGATCAACGTATTTTTAAAAGATTTTTAAAAGATTTTTAATTGTTTCTAACAGGTTTATTTAGTGGTAGAAATTCTTCTTTTTTCTCTTGTTAGTGCAAGGCATAAATTGACGCCAGTGTTTATTACGTCAAAACGTAACATTACGCAAAGGCATTTTTTGACTGTAAAAGACACATTAATTTGGAAATTCTTGCAAAAATCAAATAATGGCCGGATTTTGATGAAAACTTCAGAACTTATTCATAACACTGTGGAATACTCGTTTTGTTGCATTTAAAAAAGACCTTTCTAAAGTCAATTTGAGTGTATTGATTTAAAATCTGAAGTCGGTTTTTGTCTGCAAGGTACAGATTTTATGCAATTTGACATTTTCATTTATTTTTAAAATTTTCGTTATCATAGGAATTATAGGAATAGCTTATCAATTTGTTTGTGTATTTTATTCAGGTAAGTATTTGCGTTTGTAACTTTTGTGCTTGCACACTTCAAATGGACAATCTCGTTAAATGCTCCAGCAGTAGTCAGCCATCAGAGTTTTGTCCTAGCACCCTTAGTAGCGTTCTTCCATGACCTTTAGGTCTTGGTGGAATCTTTCTCCTTGTTCGTCTCTCACAACCCCCAGGTTTTCAGGGAGCTTATCAAAGTGGCTTTTCAAAGAATGAAGCTTGATGCTCATGTTGCACCCGAGATCACAAAAAGCGAGGAGAATTGCTTCATCAAACCTAATTTGATGTGAAGAGGGGAAAGATGACCTTATGTCTGCTTACAGTTGGGTCTTGTATGATATTTGGCATTCCTGCTTCAAGGGTGTCACGAATAGACCAGTCCTTCTAGACCCAATGTCTGTCTCGTGTTCGGCTGTCCCACATACAGAGGAAACATGGAAACTTGGTGAAAACTTTCTGTTGTCCAGGAAGAAAGTTGACCTTCTTTAAGTCTACACAAATAATCCGTTTGTGTTCTAGATACTTTAATAATTCCACAACCATTCTCATATCAGCATAGTCTTCTCGTAAATGCACTGAGTGACCGACATAAACATTGCCATTCTGTAAAACAAAACACACTTTAGACTGCGTTTTGAACTGTCTAAAAAGAGTCTCCATTCAGCAGGACTATAGTAAGGTACACCCAGTTCTTTGAAAAGCCCTGGGATATCATGGAAGTAAACAAAATGCCTGTCTTCTGAAAAGAAGTTCACAAAAACTTGTCACGCTTTCTGAAATATGATACATTAACAGAGTGATCAACAAGATTTCTGCCTTGTAATCTTGATGCCAAAAGCTCTGCTGCTTTCTTTGAAAGTCCTAAATCCCGCACTAAATCATTCAGTTCAGCCTGGGGAAGAGGCTTGGGGACGGGGAAAGGTTCAGTGTCGGAAGAACAGTTCTCCGATTGTGAACACTTTTCTGGCAATTCACTGTCACAACTGTCTTGTTCCCTTGTATCATGTTCAATGTCTTTATAGTCCAATGAAGGCAAGCCTTTGATAACTGGAACAGGAACTTCTTCGGGGCGCAGAGACGGCCGAATAACTGAGCGGATGTTCGGATACATAATCTTATGTCGGTTTTTCCTTCCAACACCGGTTGTGTTTACTATGCAGAAATAACAGTCAGTTATATGGTTAGTGGTTCGCGCCAAAGCATTGGAACTCCAAAAGGCAGACCTTTGAGTCGTCTTTTGGTCCAGTCTCGAAGCATTTCCTCACAATTGTGGGACACAACCTGACGAGCCGATTGCTTGTCTTGATTACAAAGATGAACTTCAAAATTTGCCTTGTAGGCACGCTTGACGAACGAGGATATTTTATGTCTCTGACGATTGAGTGTGTAGTAACCACATTATCAGCTTTCTTTCTGCAATGATATCTATTTTTGGAAGCCATGTTGATCTGAAATAAAATACGAATGATCAAAATATTAGAAGCTATCTATATATATCGACGTGAAAATGCTTATACGTAACTTGCTTTACTCAAGTTCACATTTGTACAATTTCATTAACCTCAAACTGCATACAAACTAGGGCTTGTTGAGAAAAACTAATTTCAGATTTGAAATCAGCGCCTAAACTCCTTCAGAATCGGTTAAAATATCCAATACAACCCAAAGTTACTGAAAAAGCGTTCCCCAGTGTAATTGACTAAAATCAGTCTTGAAATAATGTTTTTAAAAAATATTGGTAAAAACATTTCTTTTTACATTTATCACCTACCACCAATCAATTTCCAGAAATGTCGAAAAATGCGAGTAGGTCTCAACATATAGATTATTGTAATTAAATTCTGAGTCAGGGGAATGCTAATCTACTGCTTTTTTTTCTTCAAAACCTGCTCATTTTTAGAAAATCTTCTCCGAACTGAAAAAAAATATGCAATAAAACTATGCCGTTTTTTATTTGAATAAACTTTTAATTGCTTTCATAGTCCGAATAGAAAAAACTTGCTTCCATTAATAAAGAGTTTTTACATGAATTCTTTTCATTTTTAATATTTTTATTAAGTAATTTCTAAAAAGTTTTAAAATCTTTGAAAAATTTCCTCCTCATAGGTCTCCCAGATGTTTTGGATCTAATGTGTGGCGAATATATTTACTAATCGAAAAAACTGAATTTTTACTTTAAATAAGGATGTTCATTTTTTTAACAAAAATTAAAGTGTTTTAATTATTTAACATAATTAAAACACTTTAATTTTCTGCATGTTGATTACCCGTATTTTGTTTGTACGGTTCGCCGTACGCGATATTTATCATTAAAATGTCCTCCCTTCCATGAAAAAAAACCGTATATAAACCATTTTATACCAAATTCTTCTTCCATACTTTTGGCCAGCTACAGTAAATCATCCATTATTGCCTCTGATAAGGTGATAATAGCTGCGACAACAAGGCTACCATAATTGAGAAACGCTCTTTTGAAACTTTTCATTAATCAAGCAAATAATTCTTGTTTCAAATGAAATTCAGATAAGTTTAAATTCGGTAATTTGAATAAAATAATGTGTCAACATGATGTATTTTATTTTTGTAAGATTTTTCGAAACCGAGAATTGGCTTCTGTTTATAATCGATTAAAATGGCGACAAATTTGGAATTGAAAAAAAAAATTTGACCTAAAAGTTTTGAATCCGATCCATATAATTTCGGTTTGAAATGCACCAGGGTATTTACTGTAATTAGTAAATTTAATCTCTTCGCTTTCAAATAAAGCTAAAACTACAGCTTCAAAAAACGTTTTTATTTTTAATAATTCAATTTAAATTGAGGTACTGAAAATTTGAGTGTAGATATCTAATAAAATCCAAGGAAGATCGCTCATATTACATAAAGAGGAAATACCGCAACAGTGGAAAGAATATATACATAGTCACATCGACGGGCCAGTAATATAAAAATTCTAACTAGAAGCTGCACTGACCAAACTGAATAAAACAAAGCAGCTGGACCTGACGGCATATTATTAGAGATTCTGAAAACCTTATACAATTTCGGCCTAGATAAAATCACAAAAATAATAAACGAAATCTACAAAAGCGGTGATATTACAGAAGATAGATTTTCATAATACTGCCTAAGAAGCCAGGTGCAAACCAACGTGAAATTCACCGAACAATCAGCTTAATGAGTCACGAAACAAAACTCATCATCCGAATTATGATGAATTTTGCGCACAGCAGAATCAGACCAGAAATAATACAAGAACAGCAGGGTTTCGTCAAGGACAATGGACCAAGGAAAGCGATATTGATGCTTAGAATGTTATCAGAAAGGGGAAAACAAATGTAGAAAAAATGTACTTGTGTTTCATAGACTACGAAAAGGCATTCGTCAAAGTATACCACAAGCAACAGATGGAGACGCTCGGCAAACTTAATATCTTCGGAAATCTCATTAGATTAATAAAGAACGTCTACTGGAAACAACCTACCTGCATACGAACAGGAAACAAGTTCAGCAGAAAGACAGTGGTGTACGACAAAGATATGTCTTCTCACCAGATCCATTCAACCTTTAGAATGAGAGAATTCTAAGAGCACTTGAAGCCCTGCCAGGATTAGTCTTTAGCGGTCGCAATCTGAACAATATAAGATATGCAGATGATACAGTGCTGACAGCAGACTAGGAAAATAAACAACACAATTTCCTACAGGGAGTAGTTACAGAAAATGGGAAAAAAGGACCACATATTAATTTCAAGAAAACTGAATGCATGGTAATCAGCAAAAAATGGAACCCAAATCCAAATTGAATATACCAAAATCTAGAAGAAACAGAAATTTAAGTCCTTGGAAAGTGTCTTGACAGAAGACAGAAAAAGCAAAAATGAGATCCGAATGTGAATTGGCATGGTTAATGATGTATTCCAGCAGCTGAATGGAGTATTGAGTTTCAGGGAGATGTTAGAGAAAAAGAAGAGAATACTGGATTGTCATGTGATATCTTTTCTTCAATATGGCAACGAATGCTGGACAATCTCTTTAAAGATGTAGGAAAGATCTGAAGCATCCCTAATGTGGCTTTACAGAAGGATGCTGAGGACATCATGGACCGAACATGTGAGTTTTTGAAAAGAACGAAAACGAAAAGGAATCTGATGCTTAATATCAGAAAAAAAAACAGCTGGAATTTCTGAGACATGTAGTGAGGAATGAGGGCTTGGAATATCTGAAACTCATGGGACTGATAAAGGGAAGGAGGGACAAGGGAAAGCAGAGGACATGGATCGCTTACGTCATGAAGAGATACGGTACAAGGAAGAAGAAGAAGAAGATTCATATCGTGAACAGGCAGATAGGAATTTTTGCATAAACCCGCAGGAAGTGTAATGGACGCGAGGCTGCACGGCTGAATCATATTTCGTTTAAAGACAGAAGGCAGCCGAATCATTTAACGTTTGCCGCTGTTTATAGTCGCGTTGCTAAGACGGGATATGATTGGTTTATCAAGGTTTTTAAATTTCGGGACTTCATGAATATTTATCAAGTAAGTAAAAGGTTAGCAAAACATGTGGGGGACCTAAATTGTTTTAATTCAATGTCTGTTAAAAAAAAACGAATATTAACCAACGATTTATTTTCTGAATTGAATATTGATTACATTCTCATTGTGTTCAACTTAAAAACGTGAAGTAATTATTTTAACTGTTTTATTCTGCTGTTTAAATTTTTTTAGGGCAATGTATGTTGGCTTGGGAAATATGAGATTAGTAAGAAATAAAGAAGATTTTTATTTAGTCACCCACAGCACAAAACTTCCAGAATCGTATATAAGTATAGTTATTGTGGCGTGAGGCTTCGAGGTTAAGAAAGAACGGTTGATTTACCCACAATAAGCAGAGATAATGACTAGGATACATACGGGTAATTTTAACAAATTATATAAGAACGATAAGAACGGCAAAGCTCGAATTGCTGCCCTGAATATCTCCAAAGCATTTGATAGGGTCTGGCACACTGACCTTCTGTGCAAGCTACAAGGCTAACCGAACGCTTTCTTGATTTGATCTACTCTTTTCTATCAAATCACATAATGAAAATCATCTTGAACCCGCATGCCTCTATAGCCTATCACACAAACGCAGGTGTCTTCCGGGGTTCTATCCTAGGTCCGACTTTCATTCTGATCCTAATCAACGATCTCCCTTATATGATCAAATTCCAAGTAGACATTTAATCTTACGACACCGACATTTACTCCCGATGCATTAAGAAATTTGCCAGAATTGACAAAGATAACTTCGCTGGTGATCTTGAGAAGGACCTCTAATTTGTGTTGGAATGAGGCATGAAATGACTCGTAACCTTTAATGTTTCCAAAACGGAACTGCTATCCATCAACCACCATAGAGAGTCCTTTCTCTCTCCCAGCAGCATGGATCAAGCCAGTCTCACCGAAAGCAATACACTGCACCTTATCTTCACTACCTCTCACTCGAACTCAGTTATCGCCACTCCCTCTCACGCGACCTCAGTTAGAACGAATACATTGAATCATGTCCGTTGTCGTGCAGTGGATATCGAGTCGGAACGACAAAGCGAGGAGTTGAGTTCGAATTTCAGTTGAATTTCTCGCATTCACTTACACGCAAATACCTTTGGGAAAGGTATTTATCCGCCTATTTCCTCTAGTTTCAACCAGTCTACCGCAGAAAGCAATGGCAACCTACTGCGGGATAATCTTCTGCCCAGACAGTCATGTCTCTTTCGAGACATGATCGCCTAAGCGTGTATCACGTGTGGTACTTAACTGATTGACACTGAATCAATAGCTAAATCTATTGCTAGGAAGATTAGTTCACTATGTAGGGCCAGAAAGTTTTTTCTTGCCTGAATATATCTTACACATACACAAATCAACATCCAACCATGCATTGAATATTATTATCATATCTGGTCAGGCGCTCCTGTTATTAATCTTAGGGTTCTTGACACGATCCAGAAGAGAATTTGCAATGTAATCGATCATGACTAGGTAGGTCAACTTCAGCCACTTTTTCACCAATGGTGTGTCTTCATTCTGTCTCTTCTACAAACATTCTACTCCTAAGAGCGTAGCTCTCTAGTGCTCTCTCTATAATAATTTACTCCAGGAAACAGACTGGCAACAAGGTCCAACCCTTTAATTGTCAAAGCAATCAAATGAAGCTGCCATTGATACTCCGTCAGTTCCTTTTCTCGCACCTATTGCCTGTGAAACTCACTTCCGTATACTTACTTCATTGACCGCTACACACCCCAAGAGTTAAAATGCAACGCCAGTTACTATCTCTTATTCCAATTGACTCTCCTCCTTATTTCATTCTTTCCTCAACACCCCCCTGTATCTTGGTCTTCTCCTTTTCATCTACTCTCAAGCAACTCTCTTCACACCAATATTTCAATCTTACTCTTACTCGAGTACGAATTCCATTGTAATCCATTGTATTCACTTCCGCGCAAATATCCTTGGGAAAGGTATTAATCCGTCTATTCCTTCCAGTTATGGGTTAAATAGCAGGACAGATTGGATTCTATAGCCTTGGTCGGCAACCAGTCTACCGCAGAAAGCAATGGCAACCTACTGCGGGATAATCTTCTGCCCAGTCAGTCATGTCTCTTTCGAGACATGATCGCCCAAGCGTGTATCGCGTATGGCACTTGACTGACTGACTGACTCTTACTCATTCTCTGATACCCTTTGTAACCGATTCTTTTTTCTCTTCGCTCTATTCCTGTATAATCCTTCACTCTCTTCTTATGTAGCCGTCTGCGCACTAGTGGCAATATTGCCTTACTCGGAGTGAAACGGTTTTAAAAATAAAAGTATTTTTCTTAACCTGATGATTGTACTGTGCCTCAAATTTAAAAATATACGGTGTATGGGTCGGTATTTCACAGCTATCACAAAGCGTTTAGTAAAATAAAGGAAGGTAAAGAATATGTTGGGTATTAACTATTTATTAAACATTAATATTTCGAGATGCCACAGGCCAAGGCGCATATACTATAAATTAAAGACAATTATATCCTCAAATCTTAAAACGGCGCCCACTATCACTTTAACTAAGATGCGAAAAAAAAAACAAATCCTACTATCGCGCACATTTATATAAACAATAAACACACACACATACATGCACTAACACACTTACAGGTACACACACACACATACATATACTAACACACTTACAGGTGCACACACACACACATACATACACTAACACACTTACAGGTACACACACAAACACACGCAGACACACACACTCACTACAATTAACAACAGCAGTAGCAGTTTAAAGACACGGTCCACCGACAGACGTAAAATAAAGCTCTCCTATCATTCTGAAGATGAGAATTTGATCTTTAAATATTAATGAATAATAAATAGGTAATACCCAGCACATTCTTTTACTTTCTTTATTTTACTAAGCGCATTGTGGTAGTTTTCAAATACCTACCTATGCACCTTATATAAACATGGCTTCAAGCTAAGTAAAAACGCTCTTATTAACAATATATATTTTATGCTCTGTTATATATTGAACACTGATTTGTTCCTACAATAGCTCAGTGTGCGCTAATTTAAACACACACACACACACACACACACACATATATATATATATATATATATATATATATATATATTAATAAATATTCATATCTTATATCTATGAAATGACTATCAGTTTAAAATATGCACCTGATTACTGCATAACACATAAAAATCCGTGTCGTGCCATAGACGTAATATATATATATATATTGTCATCCGCAGACAGATCTGTCTCGCCGTATCACAGCTCATCAGTACGGTTAGACTCCGATTGCTTTTTTACCCAGGATTAAAACCCGCCCGAAATGGCGTCAGTCGGCGACTCTACCCCTGGGCTATGGGCGTTCGGTGGAAGTAGACAAACTTTTTAGCGCATATCATTAAACTCGCCCAGTAGCTAGCGCACTCTAATTCATTTCACTGAATGAGCGATGCGTACATGCCAGATTAGCTACTGTTTATCAAAGTCTACTATTTTTCCAGAGTGCTCAATCAGGGTGTGAGAGCGTAAATATTGTCATCCGCAGAATGCTCATACGTTGATAACTGTTTTATTAAGACCTGAATAATAATACTCTGCATATGTACACCCTCTTCATATGTATATTTATCAAATTACGTCACTATATATATATGTATATATAGTGACGTAATTTTACCGATAAAATGCAACCGTAACTTCTAATCCAACAGTTTCTTTCCTCGCACTTCCCGACTGTGGAATTCCCTTCCACACGATTGCTTCCCCGACGGCTACAATCTCTAGGAGTTTAAATGTAAGGTCAATAGACACCTCCTAACATACTAACCTGCTCCTATACTATCAAACACTCTTCCCATCTGCCCAACCCTCATCCTCGGTATCCTTACTCATCTGTCACCTTCCTCCTGACATTCCCTATGTCTAACCACTCCTACTCTTTACTTTCCCCTATGTAGCCCCAGGCGCAATAGTGGCAGTGGAATGCCTTGCTTGGGGTGAGATGATTAAAATATATATATATATATATATATATATATATATATATATATATATATATATGTGTGTGTGTGTGTGTGTGTGTGTGTGTGTGTGTGTATGTGTGTGTGTGTGTGTGTGAGCATGTATGTGTAATAAGTAGTAATAATCCTAGCTTTCATATTCGAAATTGACTAATATGTAATTACATAATTCACTGAATGTCAAATTTAAAATATTTCTGCAAAATTTTGAATTGATCTGATATTTCCTTGCAAATCTTGAAATGAAAATGAAACTGAACGGCCAATCGTGTTCATCATTTCATACAAATGCAGCTGTCCCCCTAGGACTCTATTCTTGGTCTTACCTTTATTGGAATTTTATTAATGGCTGCTCTGAATGCATCAGTTCTCGACTTGTTATCTACGTTGATGACACAACCAATAACACTTCACTTCATAAGTTCGAAAATATCAAAATGGCAGCCGATGTTTAAAACGACATCAAGTCTGTTGTTAACAGGGGCAGAAAATGGGTTGCTAATTTTTACACCTCTAAAACTAAACTTTTTTTTCAATAATCAGCAGAGAAACTTTTATCTACCTTCCATCAACATCCCTGATTCTAACCTCTAGTAAAGTGACTCATTCTGTCTTCATGGGCTAATGATCTAAGCAAATATGGCGTTGAAAGTCTCTGTATTTGTCGGTACTGTGGCGAAATAAAAAAGTAGTATTTACATTATTTACACTGTTCGTACTGTTGTCTTCATGTTTATTGCCATGTTTACCACGTTTCGGCTATTGTACGCTCCAGCCTTCTAGGATACATGGCTTAGTGAATATAAATATGAGTTTGTTCCATTCGCTTGACCCAAAGAATTGTGAGTTCAATACTGGCTACAGCAATGGTGAACAAATGAAATAGAGAGTTGAGTATGTGGTGATACCGACCGAACAAAAGCCAGCTGACCGAATGTTCGCTCTATAACTACCAGAAAGCGAATGAATAAAAATCATCTCCGCGGAGGTGGATTCGCGCAGATGTTCCGGTTGAATATCAAGTTTCCATTTCGCGAGCCTACGCGAATTTTATTTACCAGCCAATTGGAATCAAATACAAGCGTGAAATTCAAAACGAGCTTTTGATCCAAAAGGCAGATATAAAAAGTGGAGAAAAAAAAAAGCATCATCAGACAGAATGACCGATAGCATAGAGTTACCTGGCTCCCCTTGACTTATATAGAGAGGCTACTATGCTGACCTCTTTCTTTCTCCCTGGCTCAAATGTACTTATTGACCTCAGGAGTGAACTCTTCAAAGACATTCCGCACAAATCAACTTACTGACTTACTGACCTTAGAAGTGGCAACTTCAAAATGAACATACCTCCGCCTCCACATTCCTAAATCTTTAATCTCTTTCAGCTCATTATTTTCCATGAACATTCTAACATCTGTTGGACTTTTATTTCAAGTATTGCTTTAATTTTAAAACATAAATTGAAATGTGTATATATATAAATGTAATTTTATACTCAAATTGCCTTTCTTGATTTTATAATCATTTTATGAATTATAGTGGGTTATCTTCTACAAGGCCAAATTCCGTTAACCTGCAACGGTATACAATTACCCTTCACTAGAACGGAATCCTACTTCAACTAGAAAAAGAATAAATAAGATAAGATACCCCCCTATAAGCTAAAGGGAGATAACTACATGGTTACCAGAAGTGGTATTGCCCATGGAATGAGAATGATATTCCCCAGCGGTCGATATAAAGAGTTAGGTTCAAAGTTACTTGCACCTGAAGAAGACAGAGTGTACTGTTGTGGCGAAATCTTCGTCACAAAGTTGTTGTGGACTGTTTTAGCCAGGAAGAAAGACACGGAAAAAAGAATGTAATTTCAAACAGTGTTTTAGAATAACAGAATATATATACAATTATAAGTGTTAGTGATCAGCAAAATAGATGTGTAAGTCAAATAGTTATCTATGCTGGTGCTCCCGTTTCAATAGCAAAAGACTGACAAAGGAAAACTGGCTGCAGCTCTTAGAAATGACCCCTAATCTCTGATCGATTTTGGTAGGAAATGATTAGTAAATTTGAATGTATAGAAAACGAAACTGTCATTCATTAACCACTATAAAGAAACATTCCTACCATCACTAGAATTGATAATGATATACTCCTGAAGTGCGACACACTGTGTGTTCTTATCCTCACTCTCGCAACTGACCTGATGGGAAAAGACTGCATCGAATCTATTGCTGCATCTAATGCTAGGAAGTTTGGGCCACTGTAGCGGACCAGAAAGTTTTTCTCTTCAAAATCTGTATTGCACATCTGTAAATCTAACTTTAATCCGTGCTTTGAATACAGTTTTCTTATCTGCTCGGGTTCTCCTGCTATATATCTTGAGATTCTTGACAAAATCCAAAGCACAATCTGTATTGTAATCGGTCCTGAATTGACATATCAACTTCAGTCATTTTCTTCAATAAATCTTCCCTCTGTTTTTACTCGATGTTTTTCCATGACAACTGTTATGACGAGCTTTTTAGCCTGGTGCCCCGTCCACAAAACATTTGCTCGAGCTAATGGATTGGCATCTGGGTCGTACATATTATTTTTGAAATAGCTAAAAGGTGGCCGCATCTTCTGCATTTATAATTACTTTACTCGCATGCCACGCATGTGTAACTCACTACCCGTTAATTAATTCCCTGATAGATACAAAGACCAAAAGTTTAATGCAACGACAATTGCCATCTCTCAGAATTCAAAATATCTTTTATCCTTTCTTCAACACCCAGTGTACATTTCTCTCATTTTCTCCCAGTCTATCTCTCTCGATCGGTCCATGTAACCCCTGTGCACTAGTGGCGGCCATACCTTGAAAAAATAATATATATATATATATATATATATATATATATATATATATAAATTCTAATCCAAAAGGAAAAGCAGGAAGGTAAATCCCAAAGACCCGATCCTAATTAATATTAATATTTTAACATTAAAAAATGATCCAGGTGGAGGGCTCAATGTAATAAATATTTAAATTCAGAGCCAATTATAAAATAAAATAAATTTCGAAGTTTAAAACTGTTGTATGATCATTTCTACATGAAATCCCTAAGAGAGATTTCACATTTCATAGGCAACTTTTCAAAACTCAAAATAAAAATAAAATATTACCGGCGGCAGTTCAAATATTTACTTCACAGAAAAAAAAACCAGATGGGTAAGATTATAGCAATGAATGTATATTTTTAGATTTTGGACAACATTACTTTTAGATTGAGTTGTAAGTGAAAAATTTAAAAAATTGGCGTTGTTTAGCAGAAGAGGAAGAAATAGGGCGTGGTGTTTGATAGGGAAAGGGGCTAAACAAAATGGAAAGGAAAGGAAAGTAAAAGGAAAAAGAAAGAAAAAATAAAGAAAAGAAAAAGTTCTTTTTCGTAGAGACGCTAGAGACGTGTTAACAAAACTAGCGTCTTCAAATGGGATGAAGTATTAGAAAAAAATTATTAGAGAAAAATTTATTTTGGCGAAAAAGTTGACATATAATTTATTTAAATTCAATTAAATTAATCTAATTAATTTTAAACGTAGATTTAAGTTAAAAATAAAATTTATAAAATTAAAAAAAATGTTTTTTTTAAATTTTAGGTACGGGGAATATATATATATATATATATATATATACTTGCAGGAAAAATTGGGGGTTAATTTATTCTAACTGTCCTTACTTCAGAAAAGGTAGATATTAATAGGAGAAATGAAGAGGAAGGTAGAGGGTTCACATTTACTATTTAAATATTTAATTAATTAATCAATCAATCAAAAACAATTTAATTCATATTTTCTCTCCTAAAAATTGAATTTAGAACTTAAATTTTAAATGTCCACAAATTGCACCTTATGGCGGCACTTACTAATGAATTCTTTTCTTAAATTCAAGAGTAGGTACTGGTTTGGGCACTTCAATATTGGTATTTTTTCTTACAGACACAGATCGAACCTATCACGACAATTCCTCGAAATTCGGGCTGAACCTATCAGTTTCCAGCCCTTCTTCCTTCATGTTCGAAAAAGAATACATGTGATTTAATAGCTTTGCTTAAAAGGCCCCGCGGACATACCAATATAAGTCCGTTAATTTTTCTTGTTGGATGGTGAAATGTGAGCTTCATAAATTACTTGGGTGGATTTACAGTTGCCCTCCACCAAGCAGATATCCATGGAGCTACAATTGCATTTATCTAAAATTCCCGACTCAGAGTCAGTATTACATAAATTCTTTAGAATTTGCCTATTATGAGAATTTATAATGTTGTCCATATTTGGGGTACAAGAGCAGCTAAATTTTAGAGTGTTCCTATTAAAAGATTTTCGTAGAGAATTGTTGTTAATAAAATGTTTGTCTACTAATCTGAGAAAATATTTACCTATATTAATATTTGTTAGTTTGCAGTATGGAGGGGTAAACCAAATTCTTCTTCTTCTTCTATGTGCCCTGTCCCTTCAGGACGTAGGCGATCATGGCTCTCCACGTCTCCCTATCCCTTGTGGCTCTTAGTATGTTTGCTCCTGTTGCTCCTGGCAACCCCCGTTCCGTCATCCACCTGATCACTCCCTTCAAATATGTTATCCGCTGCCTTCTTCTGTCTCTCCTTCATTCTATCTGTCCAGTCAGTATCAGGTTCTCCAGGCTCTCCTTCCTCATTGCATGTCCCAGGAACTTCAGTTGTCTCTTCCTGATGCTCAGCATCAATTTCCTTTTTGTTGCCATTCTTTCTAACACCTCGTCGTTGCTTGTATGCACAGTCCACGATATCCGTAGCATCCTTCTGTAGAACCACATTTCGGCCGCTTCCAGTTTTGTCCTCATTTTCGATGATATTGTCCAGCATAGTTACAACAAATATATTAAACCAAATTATCTTTCTTTTTCTACAATTATTTTTATTTTTAATATTAAATGGTTCGGGTTCTATTGTAGGTTTTATATACGTTAATTTGTTCTTAAATCCATTTTTTGAAGGGTCTTGTTGTAAATTTCTTTGCTTTCATTGAAAGTTTTGATCTTTGATGATAAACGGTTAACTAGGAAAGAATTTAGTAGCAATTTTGGGGGTAGTGGAAGCTATATATATATATATATATATATATATATATATATATATATATATATTTCAATAAAACGTTTGTTACCATCATTGTTAACTACCTTATGAGACATTGTTCTTTCAAATGTCAAAACAATTTTGTAGTTTGCCATTTGTTCACGTTCTAAATAATAATTAATAATAAATATTAATTCCTCTATTTTTATATTAAGCACTGTTTTAAATTAATATTTTGAACATTGCAATTATTTTCTACGTTCCTTATTCATTTGTATATATATATAGAGAGAGAGAGTTTATTTTCTCGCACACCTCAGTAATTAATTTCCAGCTCCATGCTTTTTAACCAACTTTAATCAATGTAAAGTTTTATGCAATATAAATCGCTATCTTTTGTCTTCCCGATTACTCTTTCTTCTGTTTTCACTCCTTGGCAATGTTCCCTTTTCTAACTGTTGTGACATAGGTTGAACTCGTGACATACGGTTCACAATATATAAAGGATTATATCGAGTAATGACGGTGGAGTCGGCAGCCGACGGCTAACACCGCTGTTACCTACTCAGATGACTAGTTGTTGCCACCTTACACGGAAGTGTACTACTGTATTTACCGAGAGTTAACGTATTACTTACTTATATGTGTGTATTGTCATTCCTCCACGATAAAACATTAGACGCTCACATGCTGGTCCTGGGCATGACAATAAACTGCATCCGGCAGCAAAGCCTCTAACTGGGAGGTTGTGAGGAGCATGGAACCACCAAATGCGGTTGTTCCTAGGTCCAGCCTAATCCGGAGTGGTAGCATCTGTTACGGTCCCAGCTATTGTAAAATACTTTAACCCCAAACTGAGGTCAAAACACTATGAACGTATAAAAATAGACTTTTATAGAAAGATATACATTTCTGAAGGAAAAATATTACCAACAATACAGTTTTGAAAAAAAAACAAATACATTTTTGAAGGAAAAAATATTCTCAGCAAAATATTTTTGACTACAAAACTAGAAGACATTTTCAGTTTTCTAAAATCAAAAAAGAATTTTTTAGTTTTCTAAAATCAAAAAAGAATTGACTAAATCAAACTTCTCACTATAACTGAACATTAAAAATACCTTAGAACCCCACCTGTTGGGCATTAAATAACCCACAGATGTGTTGATATGCCGTTAAATAAAACTCAAACTCAAACTCTCACATCGATTAACCACTTACGTCACTGTGGTATTACTACTTTAGTCGTTGTAAACTCGATTGAAAAGTATATAAAAAGATGAAATGATAAACTAGCAGTATAGCCCGGCATTGCTCGGGTGTAATGAAAGCTTTAAAATTAATCCATGCTCCTGGAGATCAGACTCTTTGGACGTTGGCACGAAAGACTAAAAAGCAATAGTTGTTTCCAGTTAAAGCGAAACCGTAGACTGAAAGAAAAATGAATGGATGTAAGTCAAATTTTGATTTCCTGGCATCGATATCAAATTTTCTGCACTATTGTAAGAACTGCAACATTGAAACTTCTGAATATCGTTTCTTATGTTTTTATCTATGAGTGTATCAAATTTGATTATAATCGGACCACTTCTTCTATAACCCGATTTTTTCGATTATCGATTTTCGATATTTATCGGGGGTACCTCGACACAAAACCTAGCTAAGAACACTCGCAGATGCTCATAGTACAACTGCGTAAACTTTCAAGAAAATCAGTTCAGCCGTTTCGGAGTCTATAGGTAACGGACAGACACACACAGACACACACACACACACACACACACACACACACACACACACAGAGACAAAATTCTATTTATAAATAAGTTTAGATTATCTCTCCTAGTTAAGAACATGAAGATTATCCAGCATTCGTTGTTTTACTTCTCATCTTTCTCTAAATTGCTACGATATACTACGATACAATATGGACAGTGATTTCTTTCAGTTACTTTTTGTTAAACATTTCAACGTGTTTAGACTCGGGTAGTGTTTGTAGCTGCATATGCTATAATCATGTTTTATGGCTTCTGATTGGCTAATAAATATTTCATGGTTTATTTCGTTTAGCAAAAGATTTAACGTTCATTGGTGTAATTCTAAGATTTCTTATGTCCTTTTATCTTTTGGTTGATATTTTTTCTTGCATGGAACCAGAACTTGTTCTAAATAGAATTAATTTTTCGTAGCGTTCGATTCAGTGTGCTTGATAAAAACCAAATTTCAACTTTCGCTTGTCTTCAAATTGGTTGTGTAGTGGCTTCCATGAGCTACACGACAAACAGAAAGACGAACCAGTAGACAAAGGAAAATGCAAACATACATACCCAATAAAACACAAATTATCTCACACTCTCATATACCACGTACATCCTTGTGTAAAACGAAACAAAACGAATAATCTCTTTCTAGAATCTTTCACACTTTCCTAATCACGTATACGTTGTCTCTTGGTGTTGTTTTCTCTTCCGACCGTATTTTCCTTTACGTTTTAAACTGATCGATTCAGTTATTTTCCTCGACTTGGTGACAATACTGACAGTTGAATGGCTGACAACAACAATATCTGCGATCTTTCTGTAAGGCTTGCTAGTGTGCTCGTGCACCGTTACAATTTTTATAAGCTTTTTTTAAAGTAAGGTCCACTGCAGACAATGGCCATAATCGACAGAGACTGGGCATTATAAAAATCTGATTCAATCAAAGATGAGATTCTATTTTTTAAGGCCAAACAAATTTCATGAAACATCTAAAAAAGAGATTCACACCACTGCAAATGACCTAATCTGAGGAAAAATACAAATCGATTACACCCTGTAACTCCAGTGGGCCTAAAACTGTCGCATGGTAAAATTAAGGAAACTAACGCAGTTGTTTTAATGGATTTTCACAATGGTTTATAAAACCTTCTTTTTCCTTCACTTCCTTCTATTTTTCTTTTTCACTCTCTCTCTCTCTCTCTCTCTCTCTCTCTCTCTCTCTCAAACACATACACTGATTCAAGTAATGCATAAACAAAAAACATGAAACAAACAGACAAGACTCATGAAACAATGGTGTACATATATTCACACAGCCACACAAACACAATAACATAAAAAAAATGTTGCACATGAAAAACAAGGGGAGCACACACGCACACAAGCATGTCAATAAACACACTTAAAGAAGTATACGCACTCATTGAGACTCAGGTTACAAACACACATACGGATAGCGTGAAGTATATACACACACACACACACACACACACATATATATATATATATAGAGAGAGAGAGAGAGTAGAAAACACATACATCCTAATAAATACATACGAAGACTAATTGTAACGTATATTTAAAATAAGTGAAAATGAGTGTGCGTCCATATACATATTTAAATGTACACACAATAACACACAGAGGCACACACACACACACATATATATATATGTACAAGCACAAGCTTACACATATATATATATATATATGGCAATGTTAATAACAGTTATTTCTTTCTCTCTCTCTACGCATAAAACAGTACAATTCTCCATGCTATTTATTTCTCTCTCTCTCTCTCCTCCTTTCTCTATAATATTTATGTGCGTGTGTTTGTGTGCAAAACTTCCATTATTCATATATATATATATATATATATATATATATATATATATAATAAAATAATATGGGGTGCATTCAGTGCTGTTGGAAATAAAATAGAGTTATACTAAAAAGTGAGGAATTAATGTATATATATTGAGTACATGAGTATATATATATATATATATATATATATACATACATACATATATATATATATATAAATATATATACATATTATATATATATATATACATATATATGTGTGTGTGTGTGTGTGTGTGTGTGTGTGTGTGTGTGTGTGTGTGTGTTATGACTTAATGCAGATATTTAGCAAAAGAAATTCTCTAAAAAGTTTATGGAGACAAGTATGTACGTCTATTTGTTTTACTTTGTCGTATTTTTATAGTTTTACCTATAATTCATTTTCCGGTTATGAGCCCTCCCTCTTGAGAAATCACACGAGAAGCTATCTCATTTTTAAGTAAGTTTATTCAGCCCCTTCATTTCTTGTCAATTCCCCTGACAAGTAAACACTGCGCATGTGTAGCAGCCAGTCCGCTCCCCCCTCTCTCTCTCCCCTCTCTCCCCCCTCTCTCTCTCTCTGTGTACTCGGTCAACGTATAAAACGAAAATACATTCTCGAACGAAAAATAATAATCGTCATGCGTTTGAGAAATGATGATTAAGAGAATGAGGAAGAAAAATTCTGTAAGTAAGTATAGCACTGTGCGATAAGTAAATTACCTTTGAATAATGGTCTTTCGATTGTTGTTTATTGCTATGTTCTGCTGTGTCCGAAAGAAAAAGAAAATGCTTAAAGATTTTCCTTCTATTTTTTTTGGCCAATTTATACGGCGGAAATATTCAAGTTTTTTTATTTTCGTAATTTATTTTAATATTCTGTATTGAAGAATTGGATGTGCGTTGTGGTGCATTGGATATCGGCTGGGATCGAGAAATCGGGGAGCCGAGTTCGAATTCCAGCCGAATTCATTGCATTCACTTACGCGCCTATACCCTTGGGAAAGGTATTAATCCGTCAATTCCTTCCAGTTATGGGTTAAATAACAGGACAGATTGGGTTCTATAGCCTTTGTCGGCAACCAGTCTACCGCAGAAAGCAATGGCAACCTACTGCGGGATACTCTTCTGCACAGTCAGACATGATCGCCCAAGCGTGTATCCCGTATGGCACTTAACTGTCTGATTTAAGAATTATTACCATTTTAAATATGTTTACTGACTCTTTCGTTTTTTATCTTGCTAATTTCTTTCTGCTTGACATAACGTTATCTTTTTCTTATTACAAAAAAAAACTTACAATGTTAAATTAAAAATGTTCTCGGATTCATTAATTGGGACTCTTTCAAAATGTTTCAGTTTTTGAGAAGAAGCTTGAATTTATTTCTTAAATTTGGAATACGGGAGAAATAACGGTGATTCGACTAAGTGGAAGGTACATAGAGTCCCACTGAATAGAACTCATCTGAACATAAAGCATGGAAATAGCGAAAGAGAAGAGAAAATCATAAAAGGTTTTTTTTTAATCATATCACCCTAAGCAAGGCGGTAACGCCATTGATGCGCAGGGGGCTACGTAGAGTAAGATTGGAAAAGAGAAAACTGGAAACCACATCCTAAACAGGGAACAAGGCATGAGCCTCTACACCTGTTCAATAGACGTGGGTGGAGTCTGAACCGGGCGATAGTTTAGTCTATCTACTCCAATTGACATTATTATCATTATAGAACATGATATTTTATTTTCTATGCAGTGTCATTTCAGGTTAGAACTGTTAATGACTCTCCACATTTTCCTACATGCTGCTGCTATACATAACTGTTCGCTCTTTATCTTGCCCATTTAGCTTTGATTTACCATCCATACATTCCTTAATATATTTGCTCTTTGTCTCATCCTCATACGCTTGCCGTCAGTATATGGTGTGTGTGTTAAATTTTATAAGCCTTCTTTTCTCATTATGCTTCGTAATATTGTCAACTACGAGGTTATAGGTATACATCTACTGAGAAATGACGATTAAGAAAATTAGGAAGAAAAAGGTTTTAAGTGAGAACAGCGCTGTGCGATAAGTAAATTACCTTTGAATAATGTACTTTCGATTGTTGTTTATTGCTATGTTCTGCTGTGTCCGAAATAAAAAAAATAAATCCCAAGGATTTTTCTTCTATCTAGTTGGCCAGTTGATGCGGTGGAAATATCCAAGTTTTTTTTTCTTAATTTATTTTAATATTTTGAATTATCATTTAAAATCCCTTCACTGGCTCTTTTTCGTTTTTTATTTTGTTCGTTTCTTTGACTGACTGCTTGACTGGGTTTAGTTTAACGGCATATTAACCTCTCTGGGTTATTTACTGCCAAAAAAAAAAGGTGGGTTTGTAAGGTATTATTTATTTATTTTTCCTTTAATGTTCAGTTATAGTGAGAGGGTTGATTTAATCAGATTTTGATTAAAAGGTTGTTATTTGTAGTTTCTTTTATTTTATTTTAGAATCCCGTCTTCCAGTTTTGTATTTAAAAAAATTATTGTTAGTAATAATTATTTTTTCCTTCAGATGTGTCATGGCAATTTTCTTTGCCTTCAAAAATTTATATTTTTCCATAAAAGTCTATTTTTATATTTTCATAGTGTCTTGACCCCAGTTTAGGAGTTAACTATTTGCTCATAGCTGGGACCCTAACAGGTGCTACCATTCCGGGTCCATGTTGACCTGTGAACGACAGCAATTCGCAACTTCCCAAACATAGACCTTCCCAAACATAGACCTTGCTGTCGGAGGCATTTTACCGTCAGGGCCAGGACCCATCATTCTTTCTTCTTGTTATGAAGTTATCTCTTTTAATTAAAAAAAAAAAAAGAATTACAGCCACAACACGGGTTACCGTATGATCACCGAAATTAATTAACGTCGATCCTGGTCAATACCTATATGAGTGACCGTTTAAGAATACCAGCTGCTGTACGATCGCATATGAGTGTAGTTTAATGGATAATGGATCGAAATTGTTATTCGGAGAGGTGAGGTCGAACTCCATTTAAATCCGTTATACTCGCTTAAAAACTGAATGTATCTACGTATACTAAGTCTGGTTTCAGGTTCAGGAAGCTGAAATTTACGGATTGTGTAACGCTGAATATCTCGGACTTTTAATTAGGAGAGCCGTGTTTCAATTCCACTTGGTTCTATTTTTATTTTTATTTTATTCACTTACGCAAAAATACAATTAAGAAACGCAGGTATCTTCTTCGTAGTTGTATGTTGAGACAGATTAACTGAACTTGGCCTCGTTAGTAGATAGCCCACTATAAGTTATAAAAGGGGTTATAAAACAAGAAAATCAAACTGAGTATAGAAACAACATTTGAAAAATAAATCCAACACTCATACCAGTCTGCCCCATAATGACAACCTTTTAACTGCAGAAACACAAACCAATTCCCCATTCCTAATAAATGTTTAACAAAATCTTTGATATATATGTGTTCAATTTCATCCATGGAGAATCCAGATATCTCTGACACGTGACGCGCACAACGATACGTTAGAATTTAAAAACGAAACAGCAGATAATAACAATTATGCTATTTTGCATAGTCAGTGCCAATGTAATTCCTTCCTGTTTTCCAACTTGGCGCCTCTGCTAAGAGTGTCATTTCTTACAGCGTTCAAAGCCAGAACAAGAACGTTGTTTATGGTACGGTGTCGAATTTCTAATTGGTATAAGGTTGGTCGGTCGTATTATACATCTGTCTTCATGTAAATAATTTTTGCGGATTATGTTATTTTTGTTTTGTTTTATATTTTGTATGCCTTTCTTCTTGCGTTGTAGATGAAATGATGTGGGTATTATATATTTTTGAGTGTATTTTCTATGTATGTTTCTTCTTTAAGTAAATATTGGAACTGTAGATTCTCAAAGCTCTGAGACAGCTTCACCTCTTTGTTTATATTATTCAAGAAATTATTTATTCACATTTAATTGGCACAGAAAATTAATTTGCATTTGATTAAGATGTTACTGGAACTAAGTCCCGCTCAATCAATTAGTCTGCTGAGTAAAGTATTAAGAAATAGTGCAATTTAGCTAAAAAACAAAGAAGAGAGTACTGGATTGCTATGTGATGTCAGTTCTTCAATATAGCCTTGAATGCTGGACAATATCATCAAAGATGAAGGAAAAACTTAAAGCAGCAGAAATGTGGCTCTACAAAAGCTTATTGGATATAAAGTGGGGGATCAGTTCCATATTACAATCAATATATAAAATGACCCCTCACTTTGTGACCACAGCAGTTTTTATACATTTATATTCATGAGATCCAAAGTCACAAGGATGCATTCCAGGAGCCGAGTAGAGTATTAAGAAACAGGACAATTTCGCTAGAAACAGAGAAGAGAGTACTGGATTGCTATGTGATGTCAGTTCTTCAATATGGCAGTGAATGCTGAACAATATCATCGAAGATGAAGGAAAAACTTAAAGCAGCAGAAATGTCGCTCTTCAAAAGCTTATTGGATATAAAGTCGGGGATCAGTTCCATATTACAATCAATATATAAAATGACCCCTCACTTTGTGACCACATCAGTTTCTATACATTTATATTCATGTGATCCAAAGTCACAAGGATGCATTCCAGGAGCCGAGTAGAGTATTAAGAAACAGGACAATTTCGCTAGAAACAGAGAAGAGAGTACTGGATTGCTATGTGATGTCAGTTCTTCAATATGGCAGTGAATGCTGGACAGTATCATCGAAGATGAAGGAAAAACTTAAAGCAGCAGAAATGTGGCTCTTCAAAAGCTTATTGGATATAAAGTGGGGGATCAGTTCCATATTACAATCAATATATAAAATGACCCCTCACTTTGTGACCACAGCAGTTTCTATACATTTATATTCATGAGATCCAAAGTCACAAGGATGCATTCCAGGAGCCGAGTAGTGTATTAAGAAACAGGACAATTTCGCTAGAAACAAAGAAGAGAGTACTGGATTGCTGTGTGATGTCAGTTCTTCAATATAGCCTTGAATGCTGGACAATATCATCAAAGATGAAGAAAAAACTTGAAGCAACTGAAATGTGGTTCTACAGAAGGATGCTGTGGATATCATGGATCGAGCTGTGAGCAATGATGAGATTTTGGAAAGAATAGAAACGAAAAGAAAATAAGTAGTGAACATCAGGAAAACAGATCTAAGTTTCTGAGAAATGTAATGAGGAAAGTAGGCTTGGTGAAATTGATACTCACAGGTCAGATTGAACGTGATACAAGGGAAAGCAACTGGTAACATACTTGAGCCGGAGCTGGTAGATGACAGAGCGGGGTTCGGGTTGGGTAACAGGAGAAAGCGTGTAAAGGGTTACCGGGAAAGAGAGACGTGAGAGGCCATGATCGCCTATGTCTTCAAGCGACATGGCATCTTAAAGAAGTACAATCTTGGAGAAGACAGTGATGTTGATTTCTCTACGGCTTAAAATATGGATATTTTTGTTTCCTGTTGTCACCCAAGTTTAGAGAGCTCAGTGTAATGCAACCGAGGTGATTCAGCACCTTATGACCAACGGCTTCTCTCTGACAAACAGTATGGGTTTCGCTTCACCAGGTCTACTGCTGATATGCTAACGACCATTACCGAGTACATATACCAGGCACTCGACAAGAATGGTGAAGCCCGAACCGTTGCCTTGGATATCTCCAAAGCATTCGACAGGGTCTGGCATGCTGGCCTCTTGTGCAAACTGCGGAGCTATGGGATAACTGGACATCTGTTTGACCTCATCCAGTCCTTCCTCTCTAACCGCACATTAAAAGTGGTATTAAATGGGCATGCCTCCCAAAACTACCAGACGAACGCGGGCGTCCCTCAAGGTTCTATCCTAGGTCCCACGCTATTTCTGATCTACATTAATGATCTCCCCGACACCATTAGATCCCAAGTTGGCATGTATGCCGACGACACAACAATCTACTCCCGCATCGATCAGAAACCAGGTCTGGATGACAAAGTGAACCTCGCTGCCGCACTTGAAAGGGACCTCCAATCTGTAGTGACCTGGGGTAGGAAATGGTTGGTAAATTTCAATGCCTCCAAAACAAAGCTGTTATCAACTAACCACCATAGACAATCGCATCTACCTCCCATTAGCATGGGACAGGCTAGCCTCCCAGAGAGTAAAATACTACGCCTCCTTGACCTTACACTCTCGGCGGACCTCAAATGGAGTGACTATATTGAAGCCATTGCCAAATCTGCTGCTATGAAAGTCGGCTCCCTGTGCAGGGCCCGGAAATTTTTCCCACCTGAAACTATTCTGCACATATACAAATCTACCATCCGCCCGTGTATTGAATATTGCTGCCATATCTGGTCGGGTGCCCCTGCTGCTCTCCTTGGGCTTCTTGACAAAATACAAAGGAGGATCTGTAACGTGGTTGATACTGACTTGGCAGACCGGCTGCAGCCGCTCTCACACCGGCGTGATGTAGCTTCCCTGTGCCTCTTCTACAAGTACTTTCATGGCTTCTGCTCCGATGAGCTTAGATCTCTGGTGCCGCCTAAGCACGAATTTACACGAGATACTAGATTAGCAACTAGGTCCCACCCTTTTACAGTTAAACAAATAAGATGTAACCGTAAATTCTACTCCAACAGCTTCTTTTCTCGCGCTTCCCGCCTGTGGAACTCCCTTCCACAAGTCTGCTTTCCCGACAGTTACAATCTCCAGGTGTTTAAATGTAGGGTCAATAGACACCTCCTATCACACTAACTCCCAACTATTCTCACAACACTCTCATCTACCCAACCCTCATTCTCGGTATCCTCACCCGCCTATCACCCACCCTCTGTTATTTCCTATATTTAACCAGCCTTTCTCCACTCTACGTAGCCCCCTGCACAGTAGTGGCAGTGACATGCCTTGCTCGGGGTGAAACGCTTATAAAAAAAAAAAAGTGATTCATTGGTTGGCCTGTGAACAAGAGAAAGATCTGTGTCTTTTCCTAAATTCATTTGTGCGAAAGTGAGTGGCATAGACTAGCCTAGAATTTGAACTCGGTACCCCTTGACCGTACCGATATTTCTGACACGTAACGCACACCACGATACATTACAATTTAAAAAGAAAACAGCAGATAATAACAATTATGCTATTTTACAGAGACTGAGCCAGTTAGTTCTTCAATACGGCCGTGAATGCTGGACAATATCATCAAAGATGAAGGAAAAACTTGAAGCAACTGAAATTTGGTTCTACAGAAAGATGCTGTGGATATCATGGATCGAGCTGTGAGCAATGATGAGATTTTGGAAAGAATAGAAACGAAAAGAAAATTAGTAGTGAACATCAGGAAAACAGATCTAAGTTTCTGAGAAATGTAATGAGGTAAGTAGGCTTGGTGAGTTTGATACTCACAGGTCAGACTGAACGTGATACAAGGGAAAGCAACTGGTAACATACTTGAGCCGGAGCTGGTAGATGACAGAGCGGGGTTCGGGTGGGGTAACAGGAGAAAGCGTGTAAAGGGTTACCGGGATAGAGAGACGTGAGAGGCCATGATCGCCTATGTCTTCAAGCGACATGGTATCTTGAAGAAGTACAATCTTGGAGAAGACAGTGATGTTGATTTCTCTACGGCTTAAAATCTGGATATTTTTTGTTTCCTGTTGCCACCCAAGTTTAGAGAGCTCAGTGTATTCTTTTATGCAACCAAGAGATTCATTGGTTGGCCTGTGAACAAGAGAAAGATCTGTGTCTTTTCCTAAGTTTATTTGTGCGAAAGTGAGTGGCATAGTCTAGCCTAGTATTTGAACTCGGCATCCCTTGACCGTACCGATATTTCTGACACGTAACGCACACCACGATACATTACAATTTAAAAAGAAAATAGCAGATAATAACAATTATGCTATTTTACATAGACTAAGCCAGTTAGTTCTTCAATACGGCAGTGAATGCTGGACAATATCATCGAAGATGAGGAAAAAACTTGAAGCAGCGGAAATATGGTTCTACAGAAAGGATGCTGCGGATATCATGGACCGAGCATGTGAGCCATGATAAAGTGTTGGAAAGACTGGCAACGAAAAAAAATTAAGAGTAATCATCAGGAAAAGACAACTGAAGTTCCTGGGACATGCAATGAGGCGAAGGAGGCTTTGGAGAACCTGATACTGACAGGCCAGATAGAAGGAAAAAGAGACAGAGGAAAGCAGCGGATAACATATTTGAAGAGCCTGATCAGGTGGATGACGGACGGGGGTTGCGAGGTGTAACAGGAGAAAACATTAAGAGCCACTAGGGATAGGGAGAAGAGGAAAGCTATGATTGCCTACGTCCTGAAAGGATAGGGCACGTAAAACAAGATATATGCCAACTGTTTATCAGAAATTATAATGTGGATATAAAGTGGGGGATCAAACCTATATTATAATCAATATATAAAATGATCCCTCTTTTGTGGCCATGCTAGTTTCTATACATTTATATTCTAGATTTATTGGCTTGAGCTAGTGGATGGCAAAACGGGGTTTGGGTGGTGTAACAGGAGAAGGCGTGTTAAGAGCCACTAGGGATAGGAAGGCGTGGAAAGCCATGATCGCCTACGTCATGAAAGGACAGGGCACATAGAAGAAGAAGAGCCAATGTTCTTCCTTCCTGTTTTCCAACTTAGCGCCTCTGCTAAGCGTGTCATTTCTTACAGCGTTCAAAGCCAGAATATGAACGTTATTTATGGTACGGTGTCGAATTTCTAACTGGGATCTGATCATTCGCCGTCGTTACGATTATAGATCTTCCAAAGACGGGGAATTAATTTACGTGGACAGATATATCTTACTTGTTTGAAAGACAAAGATTTTCAGAGCTGATAATGAAGTGAGTGCCAAACTAGGGCCTGTCATTACGCAGACAACTTGCATAGTAACAATAGTGCGTGAGATATTCACTTTTAAAATAAATTGCAGATGTCAAAGAAGCCGAAGCTGTTCGACAGGATATCGTGTTGTCCATATTCGCAGTATGTATTACGTTTCCCGCAGAATATATTATAAGACGCGCTTCTATTATTGAAGTTTATATTTCAATGCAACCAACTACGCTATAGTATTGTAATCATTTATACACCTAATGTTTCTGAAAAGTCATTTATAACTTCGACAAGTTCTATTAAACAAATACGGCAAATCTTCCATTCACCTTAATGACACCATAACCATTTGTCTACGATTTTATTCACCGTGTTGATTAAAATATGTCCAATCTCTGATCTAAAATCCTACAATACCTAATAGTTCTAATACAGATATAGATAAAACAAACCAACCCAAAGAGAGGCAGACTCTCTTCGAGCTTAAATGATGAGGTGATAAGCTTGGGCAATTAATTTGATTTATTATACCCACTTGTCCTCAGAGACTTCAAAACTAATTTTCCTTGCACTCTTTTGTCTTTCATTTATTTTCAGACTGAAGAAGCCAAAGACCGACTACAAGAATTTAAGCGTGCTACTAAATTGGCACGAAGGTCCAAACTTTTTAGTGTTCAAATTGTTCAATGTAATCGCCACTTCTATTCCAACCGTTTCTTTTCTCACCTGTAGAAATCCCTTACGTTTAATGGCTTCCCTGATAACCACAATCTCCAAAAATTTAGATGTATCTTCAATTGCTATAATCTATCATTAAATCCTGTTTATCTTTTGTCTTTTCCTCTGCCTTCTCTATATTGAGTCTTTTCTCTCAGTGGGGTTAAAATAGTTAGAACAAAGAAAAATCATCAAAAAAAAAAACATACACTTTCTTCGGCGAAACACGTTTTTGATAAAAAAAAATCACTTTATCTCATTATCAAAACTTATTTATGTGTGTACGTGTGTGTGTGTGTGTGTGTCTGTGTGTCCGTTAGCTATAGACTCCGAAATGGCTGAACCGATTTTCTTGAAAATTTACACAGTTGTACTATAAGCGTCTGTGAGTGTTCTTAGCTATGTTTTGCGTCGAGGTACCCTCGATAAATATCGAAAATCAATAATCGAAACATTCGGGTTAAAGAAGAAGTGGTTCGATACGCTCATAGACAAAGACATAAGAAACGATATTCAGAAGTTTCAAGGTTGCAGTTTTTACAATAGTGCAGAAAATCGATAATATATGTATATATAAAAGGCAAGATGTTTGTGTGTGTGTGTGTGTGTGTGTGTGTGTGTGTGTGTGTGTGTGTGTGTGTGTGTGTGTGTGTGTGTATGTGTGTGTTCTTATCTGCCTGTTTGTCTGTATTTTTTTTCAGCACTTTTATTTTAGTTTTTGCTTCGGGTTTGGCTCTAAGTAGGTATAATTGTAGTTCTTAGTCTCAGCCATGATACCATTTACTCAGAGGACTTATTGAGCCTTCAAAATTAAGTTTATGACGAAAAAACTTATTTGCTATCGATACCAGGTAATCAAAGTTTGACTTACATCCATTCATATTTCTTTCAATCTACGGTTTCGCTTTAACTGGAAACAACTATTGCTCTTTAGTCTTTCGTGCCAACTGCCAAAGAGTCTGAAATCCAGGACCATGGATTAGTTTTAAAGCTTTCATTACACCCGAGCAACGCCGGGCAATACTGATAGTCTCCATATAAATATATCCCTTGCACTACATATTTTCTCATGACTATATAAATTGTTAGTGAGTATTTTCACTCCGATGGCTATATAAATTTGTCATTTATTCAATGTAATGATTAACAACGCTTATAAACCTATAACAATTATAAAAACGCAAATATATTAAATTTATTTGTTTGAACATTATACTTTTAATGGATACTCGTATTTGAGTGGATAGTGTGTTATTTCTATAATTAAACAGTATATTTTAAATATTCAACGGCCTAAATGTCCAGGTAATCTTGTTTGGAGAATATCTATCTTCAGGCAGGATTCGAACCGGCATACTTCCATATACCCGGAAGATGCCTCTATTAGATCTGGTGGGTTTAGCACAGAAAATATTATGGTTACCAAAGTCCGAATTGAGTTTACTAGATAGATTTTCTTCTGATTTCTTCGAAAATATTTATCTCTGCTCGTGATCGTATCCTAATGCAAACAGACGAAGGCAATATGACGGAAATTATACGGAAATTTACGAAATTGGTATTAAACGACATATTTCTTTAAATTTATTTGTTTGACCATTATTTATAATGTATACTTGTATGTGAGTAGATAGTCTTTTTTTCTATAATTAAAGGGTACATTTTAAATATTCACCGGCTTAAATGCTCGGGTAATCTTGGTTATCTATCTTCCGGCAGGATTCTAACCGGCATATACCCTGAATATGCTATTATTGGATCTGGTGTTACCAAAGTCCGAATTGCGTTTTATAAATAGATGTTCTTCTGATTTCTTCTAAAATATGTATCTTTGCTTGGAATTGTATGCTAATGCAAACAAACGAAAACAATATGGCAAAATTTTACGGAAATTCACGAAATTATTACTAGCCGACATATTTCTTTAAATTTGTTTGTTTGATCATTATTTTTAATGGATACTCGTATGTGAGTGGACAGTCTGTTTTTCTAAAATTAAACAGTTACAGTGGGTCGCTTATCTACATTTATATATACACATATCAATTAATGTATTACAATTAAAGCAATACTTGAAATAAAGGTCCGACGGAGGTTAGAATGTTCATGGAAAATAATGAGCTGAAAGAGATAAAAGTCTTAGGAGTGTGGAGGCTTTTTGTAGGTAAAGAATGTTCATTTAGAAGTTGTCACATCTAAGGTCAGTAAGTTGGTTTGTGTGGAATGTCTTTGAAGAGGTCACTTCGATATCCACTGTACCACAACGCACATCCTTTATAGCGGGTATCTTATCTATTTATTCTTTTTCTAGTTGTAGTAGGATTCCGTTCTAGTGAAGGGTAATTGTATACTGTTGCAGATTAACGAAATTTGGCCTTGTGGTAGATAGCCCACTAGAAGTCATAAAATGATTATAAAATCAAGAAAAGCATATTGAGTTGAAAACAACATTTATATATACACATATTAATTACAATTAAAGCAATACTTGAAATATAGGTCCAACGGAGGTTAAATGTTCATAAGCAAATATAATGCTGAAAAAGATAATTAGTGTTTAGGAATGTGAGGAGCGGTGTGAGGAATGTCTTTGAAGTAGTCGCTTCTTAGGTCAGTAAGTACTTTTGAGACAGTGGAGAAGGTAAGAGATAAGGGAGGCGAACATAGTAGCCGCTCGACTTAATTCAAAGGGATATTAATTACATTAGTCTCTCTGGGACTCTGAGTTAGTCGGTCTGACGATGCTTTGTGTCTCCGCTTTTTACATCTGCTTTTTGGATCAAAAGCAGCTCGTTTGAGATTTCACACTTGTATTTGATTCTGGACTTCCCATTGGCTGGTAAATAAAATTCGCGTAGACTCGCAAAATGGAAATTTGATATTTCATTAATTTTTATTTTTCAACCGGAACATCTGCGCGAATTCGGATGCGCAACGACGATTTTTGGTCATTTGCCATCTGGTCGGTAAAGAGCAAACATCCGGTCCCTCGCTTTTGCTCGGTATCACCACACAGTACATTTTAAATATCCAACGTCTTAAATATTAGAGAAATTTTGTTAGGAAAATATATACTTTCCGGCAGCACTTGAACTTGCATAGTCCCATACACTGGGGAGATGGCACTATTAGATCTGGTGTGTCTGAACAGAATATATATTAAAAAAACACAATTTTCGTATAATTTCGTAAAGAAAAAATATATGTAAGAATTTTATGAATTACAATGGCCGCCAAAGAAATTTGTTTAAAAGTTTATTCACTCTATAATGATAACAATTCTGTTTGATATTTCGTTATAGCTGCATGTTGCATGTATAGTGACGGCAAATAACTGCTATCGCTTCAACACTAGAACAATACTCTTTCAACTAAAGAGATTTAATCTTAAAAGACCGTAATTCTAAGCTGATAACAAAACAATGTTGAATAAACAATCACGGAAATGTATGTATATGAAGCCGTAAAGGGATGGTTAATATTTATTTGATTCGGCCTTGTGTCATACTTAACCAAACTCTCTACATCTTACAAGTTTTCTTCAGAATTATTCAGAAGTTTTTCAGTTGAAGGTTGGAATGTGTTGAATAGTGTGGAATAGTGTAAGAACAGAAATATACATTTTTCATGTTAAAATAGAAATTTATTGAAGGGTAAGAATAACAAGAAGAGGTAGTAGTTAAAAGTTCAATGAAATAGTTAAGGGGTCAAGAAATGTTCCTACTAGTAATTTGTTGGAAAGAGTTTATGTGTACGTACGTATGCATGTATTAGCGTTTGTTAGGAAGGAATGTCTTTGAATGAAGAAGAAGAAGCAAAAGAAATCAAGACACGAGAAAGATGGAGACAGAGGTCAATGTGCGACGCGACCTATGTCCGGTCGTGGTTGAAATTTCTTCCGTTACATTTTAGTTGTTTCGTCTCGTTGCTTCCATCTAACTGACTGGCGCTGATGTGACCAAAGCCTTTATAGTCATTCAGATTTTCGCACTGAATTGCTAAGTCCGTTTCCATTGGTCAGAAAATTAATTCAACATCTACTTGCGAAATCCGGTTTCGACTTTTTCTTTAAGCACATGATCAGTCCTTTTTCTATTTGGGAAAAGCCAGGATTTCACACGTGTTGTGAATGTTTGTAAAAGTGAAGTTTAATTCTTAATATCCTATCCACCACATACAACATTAAATACCATGAAATGCAGACGTAACCTATGACTATCACCTGTCCTACACATTTTTAACTTTATAAAAAAATCCTGTGATCATTTGTAATTATATATAGAAACGATATCACGGTTTTTATGTGCGCTCCAAAAGATCTAAATGACCAGATCGTAGCAATTGAGCTATCATATAGATTAGCTCACATTACTTAATGGGGAAAGAACTGAACTAATTTGTAATAATCAACGGTTTTAAAAGCAATCTAGAAACTTTTTTCTTCACGGTGAAAACCCGGGGCTTTCTTTATGTCTGATGCACAGTTTTAATCTTAATGGGGCCTGTTGTAATCATGCGATCTCATTCGGCCTCAAAGTTTTCTCGGGGTATTTAACAGTACGGGTCGAGCGTTTTGACAACGAGGGGTACTGTTAGGTTTGGTATACCGCCTTGTTATCGTGTCTCTTAAAGTGCGCAAACCTGAGTAAAGAAGGTCAAGAAACTTATCGCTACAAGAAGAAATATTTTTAAATGTAATATAGAATTCTTCTAAACGAACGAGTATTGGCATATTTCCGTTAAAAAGTCAATCACTTCTTTGTTTATAAATATCACAATTTGGTAAGGAGACATAATAATAAAAACATCACAATTTATTCTCGTTACTTATGTGCAGACAGAAGTTATAGTATCGCTTTTTATTGAGGCTTAACAAAATGGCCGACACGGTATTCTCTGTCTGAAAAAAATCCTGAAGCATTGATATCGTTTCCTTAGTTCCCGGATAAAAGAGTGTATATTGCTTGCAACGTCTGTTGGGACATGAGATATTTCTAGATTTAAAATGGGATTCATATACATGATATATTTTTGAATATGCAGGAAATATTGTTTTGCCCTGATCCAGAGGTACATTACACGTTCTGCTTTGCTCTATCTTTACACAAGTTAAACCAGACTAAAAATGGCGCACTGCAGTCATATTTGTGCCTGAATTGCGTAAAACCTCAATTTCAAAATCGTTTAAAAGGTTTTATGGTGAATTGTTTCCAATCCTACAGCCTCTTTCCGCCAGTCGTAATATTGCAAGACCACTACTACCCTGTCATTATTTTCATAGTAGATATCTTGTTAAACTTTATTCCTTTGTGCCTCTCACTGAAACCTTTTCTGCAAAGACCTGCGTTGCTCTGTCCATACGAGTGAATCACCCTAATGTTCTATGCATTTGAATGGTAAGGAGAAGGTTCTATTAAAAAATATTCCCCCAAGGATTGATACATTGTAGAAGAGGATACCACATCTCATTCAGGAAAAATCACATTGAGACTTGTAATATGTAAACAATATCCTTAGTAAATTAAAAAGATATTTTGTGAATTTGGTGATATAATAATTGTGAGTTCAATCCCTAGGACGAGCAGAGGGGTACTTAGCCTCAGCAGAAAAAGAACCCAAAACTAACTAGACGAGATATTTCTCGAAACGAGCAGGTGGAAAATAAATATTCTACCCTTGTAGATTAAATAAAGGGCTCGGTTTAGAATTTCATATGGGTTACTCGGATACACCTTATTAAGGCCGTATGTTGCAACGACCGAAATGTTAGGATAACAGCAACATAGATTAATACAATTGTAGGCCTATGTTCAAACAAATAATTTCAAATTGTCGGTTGTTTATAACCAAGTTTCGTTAATCTTCGTTAATTTCCGTAACATGTTTACATTTGTTGACATTACGATACATTTCAGAGCAGATATGGTTGTTGCGATAAATCGAAAACTGTGTTATATAGGCTTGATTAAAAAGTCGTTTAGACTGAAGGTTGAGAGGTCTAAGACGTTGCTAGATCAAATGGTAACTTCTCCTATGTGGATAGGGGTCGCAGGTTCGAATCCTGCCGCATGGCACGTATTTTTGTAATAAAAATTTATCGTAAATAATCAGGCCAGTAGATATAAATATAAAATACTGTTTAATTAAAAACAGAATATCTACTTAAATAAGAATATTGATAAAAAAAAAATAATGTTCAAACAAATCATTTCAAATTGTAGGCCTGTAATGTTGTCAATAAAAATAGATGCGTCAGTCGGTAGACGTTTCGAAACTATTTTTTATATAACAATGTTATGATATAGAATAAACTGTACGGTTGGGTTAACGGATGTCGACGATGAAAATGAAATCGTTATGCTCAAATCCATCTCCACTTTAGCGTGAAGGGAAAACACAGGAATTAATCTTTTCAGCAATGGGTAAAATAAGAGTGCAGACTGCCTTTTTTAACATTAGGTAAGAAATTTAATTAAAAAACGTGACGTCCTGGGTAAGCTACATCCGATAGCAAGTCCCCAGATTAGGAGGTTTTGAGTAGTATGGAACTTCTCAGGTCCACTTTGATCCGGAGTGGTAGCACCAGTTAGTGTAATTTTTAAATTATAAAAATAAATATTTATAATACATATACCAGTAGGATGTGCACTGTTTAGCAAAAGATATCGGCTTGGAACTAGAAATCGGGGAGCCGAGTTCGAATTCCAGTTGAAGTTCTTGCATTCACTTACACGCAAATAAGCTTGGGAAAGATATTAATCCGTCTCTTCCATGCAGTTATGGGTTAAATAACAGGACAGATTGGGTTCTATAGCATTGGCTGGCAACCAGTCTACTGTAGAAATTAATGGCAACCTTCTGCGGAATAATCTTCTGCTTAGTTAGTCATGTCTCTTTCAAAGACATGATCGCCCAAGCGTGTATCACGTATGGCACTTAACTGACTAATACCAACAATAAATATACTACCAGCGATACATTTTCGAAAAGAAATAATACCAGAAATGTATTTGACTCTCGAAAAAAATCTCTCTTTATAGAAATACGTCAATGCAACCTGATCTGCAAGAAATGCTTATTATACTGATATGTACCTATCCTAAAAATTTTGACGGAATTAAATAACCCATTGAGGTAAAAAAAAAAAATGGCGTAAAACCAAATAAACCAATAAACAAATCAAAACGTGGAAAAAAAGCCAGCGAAAAACATTCCCCAGTAATGCAGAAGAATTTACATATGAAGAACAAAGGAAGCTATGGAGAGAAGTGTTTGTTTCAATGTCTAAATGCGGTGGAAATGTAAATAATTAATAAAGTGGTGTTATTTGGCATGTTTTGGAGATGTTTTTTTATCCCTTGCACGTGCAGAAATACATTTTTGTCATTAATGAATAAGTTAACACATTCTTTCGTCTTAGCCAGGAATACTTCACACCACCAGATGATCAATCTTCGTCAGAAACGGTTTGGAAGAGCCAACTTGAAATTCTATACCATAACTTATATATCTTTCATGTTCAACACGGTGAGACATGTCACCCTCATCAAGCGGCGCCTATGTGAATTCGTATTCACGAAACGAAAGACGTTGACACGATCAGAAAGTCATTCAGATGTTATAATTGGTAATTATATCATGAATTATTCAAAAAGGAAACACAATCTCCTTCGATTTGATCCCAGCATTTTATTCTACTTTCAGGATTTTTTAGAACTCGCTTTAAGTTAGGAACATACCTTTCTTGCTACGAACAAACGTAGACTGTAAATAGCACTCAACTGAGAAATGAAAAAGGTCTGACAGTATTCTTCAAAGGCGTAACTTTTAGTATAATTGACTTTAGAAATATAGACAGATATTAAAGGTGAATATGGCAAAAAAGATGAGGGCAACAGTCCGAACAAGTTAGATAATGTAAATAATTAGAATATCTCATCACATAAATATTGACAGATATTGAAATTGAATATGGCAACAAAGATGAGGACAACAGTCTAAATAATTTAGATAATGTAAATAATTAGTATATCTCATCTCAGAAATATTGACGGATATTAAAGGTGAATATGGCAACAATGATGAGGACAACAGACCGAACAATTTAAATAATGTAAATAATTAGAATATCTCACATCAGAAGTATTGACAGATATTGAAATTAAATATGGTAACAATGAAGAGGACAAGAGTCCGAACAATTTAAATAATGTAAATAATTAGAATATCTCATCTCAGAAATATTGACGGATCTTGAAGGAAAATATGACAACAATGATGAGGACAACAGACCGAACAATTTAAATAATGTAAATAATTAGAATATCTCACATCAGAAGTATTGACAGATATTGAAATTAAATATGGTAACAATGAAGAGGACAACAATCCGAACAATTTAAATAATGTAAATAATTAAAATATCTCATCTCAGAAATATTGACGGCCATTGAATGTGAATATGGCAAGAAAGATGAGGACAACAGTCAGAACAATTTAAATAATGTAAATAATTAGAATATCTCATATCAGAAGTATTGACAGATATTGAAATTAAATATGGTAACAACGAGGAGGACAACAGTCAGAACATTTTAAATAATGTAAATAATTAGAATATCTCATCTCAGGAATATTGACAGATATTGAAGGTGAATATGGCAACAATGATGAAGTCAACAGTCCGAACAATTTAAATAATGTAAATAATTAGAATATCTCATCTCAGAAATATAGATAGATAAATTAAAGGGGTGGGATTTATAAAAATGCAGATAGAATCTATGTCTGTTTTTATTTTTAGACTTTTGGAAAACCTTAATCTTTTAAACTGAGTCAAGATTTGAAACTGAAAAACTAGCCTTGTCTGGCTCTAAAAAATGAAAAGGGGAAGAATAAAGGAAAGAAAGGAAAGAAAGGAATAAACGAAGTAGGAATGGATGGTTGACAGGGAAGGAAAAGGAAAAAATTAATCTCCATAGAAACGTTAACAAACGTGTTGACAAATAAATCATAGCGGTTTTTGGTTTAAATAAATGGAATGAAGTGATTAGAAAAATGTTTTTGGGAAAACCTTGACCTATAATATAAATTTAAATAGAAAACTAGATTAAAATTTTAAAAAAATTATAGAAAATTAATAAAACTTAGAATAAAATAAATATAATAAAAAAAATGAAAAAAAAATTATTTAAAGAATATATTAAATCAACAAGTGTACACTTTCACACATACACACACGCACTCACACATACACACATACATATACATATATATACATATAGATAGATATATTCAACACACACACATATATATATATATAAACATACATACACATACAAATATATATAAAATAACATACTACACAAATACATACACATACTCACCCAACCAAACACGTACAAAAGACAACACACATACATACATTCGCATACACATTCCTGAATATAAATTACTTGAAAAACTTAAAAAATCTAATGGATATTCGCAACATGAATTAAGTTCAGTTGTAATTACATTTGAAGATTTTAAGAAATGAATTCAAGGCGCATTGATACGATAGGAATGAAAAAATCTTTTTTATTGTTATATTTTATTAAATTTAGTGTAAGGGCAATAATAAAAAAATCTAAAAATTTAAAGGTGCAGGGAAAAAATATTTAAAGGAGCAAGAAAAAATGGGATTAGTTAGTCTAAGTATCCTTACTCGTTAAAAGGTAGATATTAATAGGAGAAACGGTAGAAGAAGGAATCTATTAGGCCGGAATCAGTCATTGGTAGTGGGGTTCAAATTTACTACTTAAAATTTAATTAATTAATTAATTAATTAAAAATAATCTATTTTCTTAAAACTGAATTCAAATCTTAAATATTAAACATTCACAAATTTCGCCTTATGATGGCATTTACTAATGAATTCAATATATATATATATGAGATTGTAACGACACTCGTGTCGAAAAACCTTCCACGAATCTACGAATAAGGGAGAAAACGGTTTTAAAAAAGAAAGAGCTAAATACATGAACATCAGTCAAAAGGGTTCGGATCGAGGCAGCACGTAGCCAAAAGAAAAAAACGATACGAGTAATCAACTCACAAAAAGCGCTCAATACTTAAGTAGAGCGGAATAAGTAAAGAATACCTACTGAGCCAGACAGACCTATCTAGATTTCATCTAAACGGATTGTCAGAGAAAGCTTTCTCTGACAATCCGTTTAGTTGAAACCTACGTCGGTCTGTCTGGCTCCCTAGGTATTCTTTACATATATATATATATCTATATATATAGAATTTTATAGAAAAATATGCATTTATGAATGAAAAATATTACAAACAATACATTTTTTGAAGAAAAAATTTATTACCATGACACATTTTTAAAGAAAAAATAAATTATTGCCATCATACATTTTTGAAGAAAAAATTATACCAGCAATACATTTTTAATACATTTTTTTACTAGTAGACATCTTCAGTTTTCTAAAATAAAATAAAAATAATTTTTTTTCATCAAAATTTGACTCAATTCCTCTAAGACCAAGCTGTTGTCTGTCAACCATTACAGGCAACCTCTTCTGCCTCCCATAAGCATGGACCAGATGATTCTCCCGGAGAGTAATACACTACGCCTCCTCGGACTTACCCTGTCCTCAGACCTCAAATGGAAGCACTATATTGAATCCATAGCAAAATCTACTGCTAAGAAGATTGGGTCACTATGTCGATCCAGGATGTTTTTTCCACCTGAATCCATCCTGCATATATACAAGTCAACCATCCGTCCGTGCATGGAGTACTGCTGCCATTTATGGTCAGGTGCCCCTGCCGTTCTCCTCAGTGTTCTTGACAAGCTCCAAAGGAGAGTCTGTAATGTGATAGGTACTGATCTGGCGACTCGTCTGCAGCCACTTTCCCATCGTCGAAATGTGGCCTCCCTCTGTCTCTTCTATAAATACTTTCATGGCTTCTGCTCGGATGAGCTTAAGTCACTGATGCCTCCTCAACAGGTGTTTACCCGTTCAACCAGACTGGCAACTGGGTCCCACCCATTCACAGTCAGGTTAGCCAAAAGCAGACGACAATTCTACTCCTGCAGCTTCCTCTCTCGCACTTCCCGCCTGTGGAACTCACTCCCGTATTCTTGCTATCCTGACGGCTACGACCTCCAGAAATTTAAAAGCAAAGTTAATACTCACCTACTAACCACTGAACTCTAGCTCTCTCCCCTCCCCTGTATAACCTTCCCTTTCTCTCCGCCCATGTACCTGTCATTGCACCTGCTTTCTCAGTTTTCTATTGTTCCTTTCTAACTAGCTTGTACTCCTCACTCTTTTCTAATCTTTCTACATTTATGTAACCCCCTGCACATCAGTGGCGTTTCTGCCTTGCTCGGGGTGAAATGATTAAAAAAAAAAAACAAAAAAAAAATCAATCTTCTTAATGTAACTGAACGATAAAAAATATCTTTGAATTCTACCTTTTCAGCATTGAATAACCCACAGAGATTAATGCACTGGCATTTGGTAGAGTTATATATATGCAGGAGGGTTTCAGAAAGGAAAAATAATTCCAGGCCCTACACAGACAACCGACTTTCTTAGCAAGTGATGTAGCTATGGATCTTATATAGTCATTTCACGTGAGGTCTGTTGTGAGAGTTAACCCGAGGAGGCGCAGTGTTTTGTTTTCATGGAGACTAAGCCGATCCATGATTTTTTCATGTTACTGAAACTTTTAACCGAACACTTTATTTTGATCATTGGGTAAATTTTCTTATTCCATCTGTTATGCCACTTCAAGATATTTTAGTTATTTTTATTTAACTAAAGTAGCATGACTCATAGAACGAGAAAAATCTACACCAGTTATCGAATTAAAGGATTCGGTTCAAAGATAGTCGAAGCATACAATAGTCGGAACGTTTTGAATATGGCAATAAAATGAGGACAACAGTACGAACAATGTAGATAATGTAAATACCTCATTTCAGAAAGATAATGGCTATGTTGCGTTGTGGTGCGTGGTGGTGCATTGGATATCGGCTTGGAACGAGAAATCAGGGAGCAGAGTTCGAATTCCAGCTGAATTCATTGCATTCACTTACGCGCAAATACCCTTGGGAAAGGTATTAACCCGTCTCTTCCTTCCAGTTATGGGTTAAATAACAGAACAAATTGGGTTCTATAGCCTTGGTCGGCAACTAGTCTACCGCAGAAAGCAATGGCAACCTACTGCGGGATAATCTTCTGCCCGGTCAGTCATGTCTCTTTCGAGACATGATCGCCCAAGCGTGTTTCACGTATGGCACTTAACTGACTGACCGAATGGCTATCTTGTCATATTTCGCCAAAGCCAAACTCTACTATAATTAAAATTGAAAGATATCACTGGTCAACAAAATAAATTCTGAAATGGCATCGAGACACCAAACATCTTTTTAGGTAATTCGAGGGCTGTGAATCGGAAGATAATCTTAACTTTTCTAGGTTAGTTACTGTTTTTGCTGTACAGAAATGCCTCATTATTAGAAAAATAAGTTTTTATTTGTTTTCTTTATATATGGTACGGACCGAAGGCAATATTTCTCAAATTAAAATCGTAGAAACCTTACAATTTGAATTGCAAGGACCTAAACCAGGTACAAAAAATATGTAAGAACTTTACAGCAAATTGAAACATATCGATAGTTTCCTATCAAACTGTCAATGACTAACAAGTGCTAAAATGATTAAATAGAAACATTTGAAATGTTTTATGCACATTGTAGTTAAAGGAAACTACAAGACCTCCTACAGAAGGTATCGGTAGAGAGTGACATAAAAGAACTACAAATAAACTTTAAGACAACTGAATGCATGGTCATCAGCGAAATGTGCAACCCAAAATGCCAAATACAGGTGGTGGATACTAGAATAAAGCAAGTATAAAAATCTAAATACCTAGAAAGTGTTCTAACAGGAGATGGAATGTGCGACACTGAGATCCAAAGGCAACTGGCATGTTAAAGGACGCGTTCCAGAAGCTTAGTAAAGTACTAACACACAGGAAAATTTCACTAGAAACAAAAAAAGAGTGCTGGGTTGCTATGTGATGTCAGTTCTTCAATACAGCAGCGAATGCTGGACAATATCATCGAAAATGAGGACAAAACTGGAAGCAGCGGAAATGTAGTTCTACAGAAGAACGCTGCGGATATCGTAGACTGAGGATGCAAGCAACGATGAGGTGTTGGAAAGAATGGCAACAAAAAGAAAATTAAAGTGAGCATCAGGAAGATACAACTGAATTTCCTGGGACATGCAATAAGGAAGGAGAGTTTGGAGAACCTGATACTGACAGGCCAGATAGAAGGAGAAAGAGACAGAGGGAGGCAGCGGATAACATATTTGCAGAGCCTGATCAGGTGGATAACGGAACGGGGTTGCGGGGTGTAACAGGAGCAAACATGCTAAGAGCTACAAGGGATAGGGAGACGTGGAGAACCATGAAGGGACAGGTCACATATAAGAAGGATAATTTTTTAAACTGAAAAACCATTGTTTTCACAAACAATTCTCAAAAGTTTGAACTATTTCTCGAATAAATCCCAAATATTTTACAAAATGTTTATCTCTATGAATATTTCGAAAATGAATTTATGTCGAAACAAATTACTATTATCACATTTATTCTAGTCGAGTTAGTTGCAATGACCTATGCTCAAATATTGGCATCTAGGTCCCACCATTTTACAGTTGAAATAGATAAGTATAACCTTCTCTTCTCCTTCAACAATTTCTTCAATATCTCTTGTCTTTTCTGTTTTCCTCTCACTGTAAGCATGTTTTCTTACCTCATTACTCAACCTGTACATTGAAGTAATTCTGAAAGAAATAAAATCCTTTCCATGATCCTCCTTGGGCAGCCACAATCTCAACAATATAAGATACGCGGATAACACAGTGCCGATAGTAGACACGGAAAGGAAAATGCTGGACCTTCTACAGAATGTAGCAAAAGAAAGCTAGAAGAAAGGACTTATCTTAAACTTCAAGTAAACTGAATGTCTAGTCATCAGCAAAAAGAAGAGTCCAATACAAGACGGAGAAACTAAAATATGACAAGTGAAGAAATTTAAATACCTGGAAAGTGGTGTGACACTGAGATCCGAAGACGCATTGGCATAGCCAAGGACGCATTTCAGAAGCTAAAGGGAATACTGAGAGACAGGAAAATCTCATTGGGAACAAAAATATGTGCTGAATTGATTTGTGATATCTGTCCTTCTGTATAGAAGCGAATGTTAGACAATTTCATTAAGGATGAAGGAGAGGTATGTGACAGTAGAAATGTAGCTTTACAGAAAGATGCTGAGGACACCATAGACAGAGCACGTGAGCAACAATGAGGTGTTGAAGAGGATGCAGATTAGAAGACAACCGATACTAGTATTTGTAGAAGAGACACAGGAAGCCACATTGCTCCGGTAAGGAAGTGACTGTATCCTAGCTGCCAGGTCGGGATCGATAACATTACAGGTTCTCCGTTGGATTTTGTGAAGGACACCTAGGTGGATAGCAGTGGCGCCCGACCACATATAGCAGCAGTATTTAAAGCACGGGCAGATGATAGCTTTGTATATGTGCAGGATTGTTTCAGACGAGAAAAACTTCCTGGCCTTACACAGAGAACCGACCTTCTTAGCAGCGGATTTAGCTATGGACTCTATAAATGCATTCCATTTGAATTCTGTTGTGTGAGTTGATGAAGAGGATGCAGATGAGAAGACAACCGATACTAGTGTTTGTAGAAGAGACACAGGGTAGCCGGTTAGAAAGTGACTGTATCCTAGCTGCCAAGTCGGGATCGATAACATTACAGATTTTCCTTTGGATTTTGCCAAGGGCACCTAGGTAGATAGCAGGAGCACCCGACCTGATACGGCAGCAGTATTCAATGCAGAAATGTGGCTTTACAGAAGGATACAGAGGACACCATAGACAGAGCACGTGAGGAAAGATGATGTGTTCAAGAGGATGCAGATGAGAAGACAACCGATACATAATATCAGGAAGAGACAGATGAGATTCCTGGTCACGTAATGAGGAAGGAGGGTCTGAAGAATTTAATACTCACAGGAGAGATAGAATGGAAGCAAAAACAAGGGAAAGCACGAGACCTACTTGATAGGTCTGAGTAAATGGATGGAGAAGCGGGGTTTGGAAAAGATAACAAGAGAAATATATTGAGACCGACAAGAGAGTGGAAGTACATGATTGCTAAGTTCCAAAGGGACACTGCAGATGAAGAAGGAGAAAACCTATGACGGTTCCGCCTTGATTAAAATATGATCATCTTGGGAATTTTTAAATCAGTCTTTAAACTATTATTTGTTATCCTAACTGGGAAATCATCGTTATCTAAAAAAATGTGAAATTATTTAATAATTCCTCGAATAAAACAAAAATTTTTACTCAAGATTATTTAGTCAATAAAGTTTTCATTGGTTAATTCATGGCGAAGAAAAATTATGGCAAATAATCTCGTCGTGTTAGTTGCAGTGAACTACGCGCAAGAAACCTTGGGAAATTTATAAGTCAATCATTTCATTTAACTTATAATTTAAAAAGTAGTTCTACTAACAGAAAATATTGACAGATATTGAAGGTGAATATGGCAACAATGATGAGGTAAACAGTCCGAACAATTTAATTAATGTAAATAATTATAATATCTCATCTCAGAAATATAGATAGATAAATTAAAGGGGTGGGATTTATAAGAATGCAGACAGAATCTATGTCTGTTTTTATTTTTAGACTTTTGGAAAACCTTAATCTTTTAAACTGAGTCAAGATTTGAAACAGAAAAGAAAGATTAGGACAACAGTCCGAACAATTTAAATAATGTAAATAATTAGAATATCTCATATCAGAAGTATTGACAGATATTGAAATTAAATATGGCAACAATGATGAGGTCAACAGTCCGAACAATTTAAATAATGTAAATAATTAGAATATCTCATCTCAGAAATATTGACAGATATTGAAGGTGAATATGGCAACAATGATGATGTCAACAGTCCGAACAATTTAAATAATGTAAATAATTAGAATATCTCATCTCAGAAATATTGCCGGATATTGAAGGTGAATATATATCATTGTTATCTTTAAAAAAATTCAAAAATTTGAACCATTTCTAGAATAAATTTAAAATATTTACAAAAGTAAAACGTCAGTGAAACCTCCAGAGGTAATTTATATCAAATAAACATTCAGGATACTTGCATTGATTACGTTCAAATACACTTGGAATTGTACAAATCAATCTTTTGACTATTATAAATCTCTCATTTCTCTCCAAATATGTTTCATTAGTAGAACATCAGCTTTATTTCAAACAAAAATTATTAATATTATTACGTCAATGAATACTTCAGTGATGTAATGGCGACAAAAAATGTTTAATATCACCGATAATCTAGTCGGATGAGTTGAATTTTCTTACATGCAAATACCGTTGGAAAAGTTATAAATTAATCATTTCACACCTCTTATTTTTTTTAAATAGTAGGTGTTCTAACTGGATTATCATACTCACCTCTAAAATTATTCAAAATTATTAATTATTTTAGAGTAAAAAATAAATATTAATTAACGTCATTACGTCAAAGAAGTCATTAATTATGAATTTATGCCGAACAAATTATCACAAATAATCTATTCATCTTAGCTGCATTGACTTACACGCACATACACTTAGAAAAGTCATAAATCTATACTTTTCCATTTTGTAATGTGTTAAATTCTTTTAACTGTAACACCTTTGTTATCTAAAAATATGTAAAATTTCGAACTATTCCTCCAATAAAAACAAAATATTATTGAACATAATTCCGTCAATGAAGTTATCTTATTTATCTGCTATGCGCTATATCCTTTCAGGACGTAAGCGATCATTGTTCGCCACGTCTCCCTATCGCTGGTGACTCTTAGTACGTTTTCTCCTGTTACACCACGCAACTATCATCTACCTGTTCGGGCCTTTTAAATAGGTTATCCGCAGCTTTCCTCTGTCTCTTTTTCTCTCTATCTGGTCTGTCAGTATCAGGTTCTCCAAGCCCTCCTTCCTCATTGCATGTTCCAGGAACTTCAGTTGTCTTTTCTTGATGCTCAATATTAATTTACTTTTTCGGTGCCATTCTTTCCAAAACCTCATCATTGCTCATACGCTCGGTCCATGATATCCGCAGCATTCTTCTGTAGAACCACATTTCCACTGCTTCAAGTTTTTCCTTAATCTTCGATGATATTGTCCAAGATTCACTGCTCTATTGAAGAACTGACATCACAGCAATCTAGCATTCTGTTTCTAGTGAAAGTTTCCTACGTTTTAGTACTTTATTCAGCTTCTGGAACGCGTCCATGCCAATTTGCCTTTTGATATCTGTGTCGATTTTTCCGTCTCCTGTTAGAACACTTCCTACGTATTTAATTTTTTTTACTTGCTTGATTCTAGTATCCCCCATCCGTATTTGGCATTTTGGGTTGCACCTTTTGCTGATGACAATGCAATCAGTTTTCTTGAAACAATGAAGTTATAAGTGATGAATTTATGACAAAAAATATTTATTATCCCAAATAATTTCGTCGGGTTAGTTGCCTTTGTATACGCGCAAACACATCGGAAAATTTAAAAGTCAATCATTTCGCTACTGTCATTGATTAAATAATAAGTCTATAAGTTGATACATCATTGTTATCTCAAAAAATAGTGAAAATTTTTAACTATTTCTACAAGTCAACCATCCGTCCGTGCATGGAGTACTGCTGCCATTTATGGTCAGGTGCCCCTGCCGTTCTCCTCAGTGTTCTTGACAAGCTCCAAAGGAGAGACTGTAATGTGATAGGTACTGATCTGGCGACGCGACTGCAGCCACTTTCCCATCGTCGAAATGTGACCTCCCTCTGTCTCTTCTATAAATACTTTCATGGCTTCTGCTCGGATGAGCTTAAGTCACTGATGCCTCCTCAACAGGTGTTTACCCGTGCAACCAGACTGGCAACTGGGTCCCACCCATTCACAGTCAGGTTAGCCAAATGCAGACGACAATTCTACTCCTGCAGCTTCCTCTCTCGCACTTCCCGCCTGTGGAACTCACTCCCGTATTCTTGCTTTCCTGACGGCTATGACCTCCAGAAATTTAAAAGCAAAGTTAATACTCACCTACTAACCACTGACCCCTAGCTCTCTCCCCTCCCCTGTATAATCTTCACTTTCTCTCCGCCCATGTATCTGTCATTGCACCTGCTTTCTCAGCTTTCTATTGTTCCTTTCTAACTAGCTTGTACTCCTCACTCTTTTCTAATTAATCTTTCTACATTTATGTAACCCCCTGCACATCAGTGGCGTTTCTGCCTTGCTCGGGGTGAAATGATTCAAAAAAATAAATAAATAAAAACCGAAATAGTCATCGTAATTATTGCGTCAATATAGACTTTACTGATGAATGTATGCTGAAAAATCTGTTTATTATTTCAAATAATCTTGTCGCATTATCTGCATTGACTTAGGCAAAAATACCTTTGTAAATGTTATAAACCTATCATTTCATTCTTTTTATGGGTCGAATATTATTTTTTCTAATTGGAAAATTATTATAATCTCAAACTTTTAAATGTAAGTACAAAAATATTAATCTATATTATTATTGTTGTGGATTCTGGATGAGGAACCGAACAAAATAGTAAATAAAAAAAACAGATATGGAGATAGAAAATGTAAGTTATTTTGAACATAACATATAAACTGAAACACGGGTTAGTCAATTTAGGAATACTATTATTAGAAATAAATATATACGGTCTGGAAGTGAACTAGTATATCCGGCTAACTGATTCTAGCTCAGTGGAGCTCAGAGAAACTGCAACTAACAAATCTCACCTTACAACTTACAACTTCAACTAAACTGTGCCGTTCTCACTATAGGCAAGATTATATGTACACGCAGTCGATCCAATATTATGTACAAAGGGGCGATCCCACAACAATTATATCAATGAAGTCTTTCGTGATGAAAGTTTACTGATAAAAAAGGAATTATGACAAATGATCTAGTTGGATTAGACAAATTTACCTACGCGGAAAACGCGTTTAAAAAATTAATACTATCATTTCACTACAGTTAAATATCAGAGTTTCTAACTGGAAAATAGTTATCTAAAACAAGCTGTCAAAATTTTAAACTCTTTCTAGAATAAAAATATTAATCATATTTATTACGTCAATGAAGACTTCATGAATTCATAACGAATGAAATATGTATCATCGTGAATAAACAAGTCGCATTAGTTAGATTGACTTAAGGGCAAATAACTTTGAAAACATACAGATCAATCATTTCCCTTAAAGTTGGATCAAAGTTTAGATCTTTTAATTGAGAGGTGTTATCTAAAAGTTTTTTAACTATTTATTGAATAAAACCTGAATATTATCAACATTATTACGTCACTGAAAACTCATCAAAACCTTGAACTATTGTAAACTATTGTGAATCTATTTTTAGATACTAGATTAGCAACTAGATCCCACCCTTTTACAGTGAAACCAATAAAATGCAGCCGTAACTTCTACTCCAATAGTTTCTTTCCTCGCACTTTCCGACTGTGGAATTCTCTTCCAAACGATTGCTTCCCCGACGGCTACAATCTCCAGGAGTTTAAATGTAAGGTCAATAGACACCTCCTAACACACTAACCTGCTCCCATTCTATCAAGCACTCTTCCCATCTGCCTAACCCTCATCCTCGCTATCCTTACTCATCTGTCACCTTCCTCCTGACATTTCCTATGTCTAACCACTCCTTCTCTTTACCTTCCCCTATGTAGTCCCATGCGCAATAGTGGCAGTGGAATGCCTTGCTTGGGGTGAGATGATTAAAAAAATATATATATATTAATCAATTTTATTCAGTCATTTAAATAACATACGTGATACACGCTTGGGCGATCATGTCTCGAAAGAGACATGACTGACTGGGCAGAAGATTATCCCGCAATAGGTTGTCATTACTTTCTTCAGCCAAGGTTATAGAACCCAATTTGTCCTGTTATTTTACCCATAAGTGGAGAGAAGAGACGGTTTAATACCTTTGCCAACGGTATTTGCGCGTAAGTGAATGCAAGGTAATTCAACTAGAATTCAAACTCAGCTCCCCGATTTCTAGTTCCGAACCGATATTCACTGCACCACAATGTACATCCAAAACTTTTGATTATTGTAAACAAAATAGTAAACAACTTTCTTACGTTACTGAAAAATAAAACAATTTTTAGAATAAAAATATAGATATTAAACATTATTACGTCACTGAAAAATAGTCAAAACCTTTAACTATTTCCAAAATAAAAAAAAACAAATTATTAAACAACTTTCTTACGTCAATGAAAAATAGAACCTTTAACAGTTTTTAGAATAAAATAACAAGTTATTAAAGATTATTACGTCACTGAAAATAGTCAAAACCTTAAGCTAATTCCAAAATAAAAAAAAACACATTATTAAACAAGTTTCTTTCGTCACTGAAAAATAAAACATTTAACTATTTTTAGAATAAAAAAAAACAAGATATTAAAAATTATTATGTCACTAAAAATTGTCAAAACCTTTAAATATTTCCAAAATAAGCTAAAATAAATTTTTAAACAACTTTCTTACGTGCCTGAAAAATAAAACATTTTACTATTTTTAGAATACAAAACAAAATATTAAACAACATTATTACGTTACTTAAAACTTCCATAATATGTCTAAGCTGAAAATAATGTTTATTATTATAAATAATAAGCCTAGAATAATCTTACGCATAAATAAACTGGGTATGTCATAAATCAATTTCACTCTTGTTAAATAGTAGGTCTTCTAATTATAAGACATTATTACCTCAACAAATATTATAGCCGACCAAGGCTATAGAACCCAATCTGTCCTATTATTTAACCCATAAGTGGAGGGAAGAGACGGATTAATACCTTTCCCAAGGCTATTTGCGCGTAAATGAAATGAAAAACAAAAGTACTTTAACTTAAATAACTTACAAATAGTTTTGTAAGGGAGTTCACCCATACCTGCGAAAATGCCTTTGTGTCAGACTTAACTTAATTGTTCACATTTTAAATATCGGACGGTTACAGAGTAATTTAAAGATAAAAATCTCACTTCTTTTATGAAAATAAAAAGTTTTATTAATCATCAATTTTTTTTTATTTATAAAAATTATGATTGATTGTGAAAAGTTCATTGGAAAGATTTTTATGCAATAATGTTCTTTTGAAAGTTCAGTTCTCTTGAATTTAGGAGAGAATATTTTTGATGTAATGTTTTATTGATAGTTTGTTTATTTATATATGAATATTATTAATCTTCTATATGTTGCGTTGGTATCTCTCTTCCATTTGTTGCTGGCTACTTTTGAGGAAGAAAAATATGGGTAAAAGAGAGAGTGAGGTAGTGAAAAATGTGTCGTCTGCTTTTTGAATGTCTATAAAGATGTATTTCTTTGTCCGTTGCATGAGGAGGAAGAAGAGTTACAACGCAGCGCGGGAGAGAAAGTGGAAAATTGAGGAATGCGTGTCAACGTGGATTGGACGTCCAGTTATTAATATCGTCTCATTTTCTTTCACTTCATGAAAAGAAGGTGAGAGGGTATGAAATGCGGGACACCGGGAATGGTGAACCACGGACAGCTCGAAAGCTGTCGGAAAAGAAAATGCAAAACCACGGGTATATAAACATTTTGACGGGATTTGGTTTAAGTATATTTTCCTGCTTTCTGATTGGTCAGTATATAAAATTGTGTATCTGATTTGTTCTGGACGACATTCAAATATGAAAAAAATATTTAAGACCAATTATGTAATGAAAATGGATTTCTTATCGGTTAATTAAAAAATGTAACTGTTTCTTTTCATTGACTCCTGAAAAGGTATAGATGTGTGTAAAGTCGGATTTATTGAGCAATCAAAATATGGAAAAAATTCGGAAGTTCCTAAACAGTAAAAAAAATAAAAATAAAATACAAATGAATCAGTCATTCAATATGCTGAAATTATGTTGACAATACCATGGGCCGAACATGTGAGCAACGACAAAGATCTAGATATAATGACAAAGAAAAAAGCTTCTTCTTAACATCAGGGAGAATTAAAATTTCTAGCTTTATATAATGAAGAAAGATGGTTTAGAAAATTTGATATTCACAAGATATTTTTAAGGTAAATAAGGCAGAGGAATAGTTGATTTTCTAAACGCCGCTTAGATATGACACGATGCCAAAAGTATAGTGTAATCCATTGAGGATAAAACTCGCTACTAAAAGTCCGAAAATTGCGCATTTAGTGTATTTTCATGCATATCAAGGTTAATGCTGATTCTTATGTAAATTGATGTTTAGAATCATATGGTCTCATTTAAAATTGATATTGAGCACTATAAATGAGTGTACTGAAAGTCCGAAAATTGCGCATTTAGTGTATTTTCATGCATATGAAGTTTAATGTTGATTCTTATGTAAATTGATGTGTAGAATCATATGGTCTCATTTAAATTGATTTTGACCACTATAAATGAGTGTACTGAAAGTCCGAAAATTGCGCATTTAGTGTATTTTCATGCATATCAAGTTTAATGCTGATTCTTATGTAAATAGATGTGTAGAATCATATGGTCTCATTTAAATTGATTTTGACCACCATAAATGAGTGTACTGAAAGTCCGAAAATTGTGCATTTAGTGTATTTTCATGCATATCAAGTTTAATGCTTATTCTTATGTAAATTGATGTGTAGAATCATATGGTCTCATTTAAATTGATTTTGACCACTATAAATGAGTGTACTGAAAGTCCGAAAATTGCGCATTTAGTGTATTTTCATGCATATCAAGTTTAATGCTGATTCTTATGTAAATTGATGTGTAGAATCATATGGTCTCATTTAAATTGATTTTGACCACTATAAATGAGTGTACTGAAAGTCCGAAAATTGCGCATTTAGTGTATTTTCATGCATATCAAGTTTAATGCTGATTCTTATGTAAATTGATGTGTAGAATCATATGGTCTCATTTAAATTGATTTTGACCACTATAAATGAGTGTACTGAAAGTCCGAAAATTGCGCATTTAGTGTATTTTCATGCATATCAAGTTTAATGCTTATTCTTATGTAAATTGATGTGTAGAATCATATGGTCTCATTTAAATTGATTTTGACCACCATAAATGAGTGTACTGAAAGTCCGAAAATTGCGCATTTAGTGTATTTTCATGCATATGAAGTTTAATGCTGATTCAATGAAGACAAACATGCTAATTATTACGCAAGGAGAAAATAATACCCAGTAGAACTGGCAAAAGTGAGTTAATGGATTGCGGATCAGGGTTTAGGTGAGACTAGCATCATAACCCGGCGTTGCCCGTGCAACTCAGAACATTTTAGTAGTAGGAGAAGATGCCACTTTTATTTTACATATTTTGTTTTTGTTTGAAAAAACACTTTTTTTAAAAAAAAAATTTCTTTTGTTTCAAAATTAGGTGGGAAAATATTCACATTTTTTGTTGACCAAATGAATTTTTAAAACGTCGGAAAAAATTAAACATAAGGCTCATTTTATTTTATTTTTTTTAATAAAAAATATTTTAGTCGCGTTTGACCAAGTGTGATTTGATTTCTATGACGTAAAACGTCGGAATAAAAATTAGATATAAAAGCTCATTTTTTTTAATAAAAAAATATTTTAGTCGCGTTTGAGACGTGTGATTTGATTTCTGTGACCTAATTCAGCAACCATCTTAGATCTTAGATGTTTTACGGAGCAGATGTAAACAATCGTGTCCATTGGCCAAAAAGTGTGAAAGGGAAAATGGCTGAACTTAAACTCAAAAAGTATGTGTCGACCTGTGAAAGGGAAAATGGCTGAACTTAAACTCAAAAAGTATGTGTCGACCTGGTTTCCCTGTAGATATGTGTACCTAGAAAGTTTGAATGGAGTAGTTTAATTAATGTAGGCATGCATATGGAACAGTCACACACAGACTCACAGATTGCCTTTTATATATATAGATAACAAAAAGCCAAAATGTATGAAGAGTCACAAATTAAAGGAAACTCTGGGAAGATATGATCGACAACTTCATGAAATGACTCGGCACATAGAATAATATAAAAAATATACTATTATTTGTTTAAATTATTAAAAAAAAATCTATTGGTTATAAATGCCCAGCCAATCAGTTAAGTGCCGTACATGTCTATTTCGGGACTATGGAGAAGATTTTCCCGAAGTGGGTCGCCATTACTTTCTGATGTAGAATGGTTCCCGATCAAGGTTAAAAGAACGAACATGTCTTGCTTGCAGCGGATATCGACTCGGAACGACAAATCGGAGAGCCGAGTTCGCACTCCAGTTGAATTCGTTGCATTCACTTACGCACAAATACCCTTGGTAAAGGTATTAATCTGTCTCTTCTGTCCAGTTATGGATTAAATAATAAGACAGTTGGGTTCTGTAGCATTGGCTTGCAACCAGTCTTCCGCAAAAAGCAATGGCAACCTACTGCGGGATAATCTTCTCCCCAGTCAGTCATGTCTCTTTCGGGACATCATCGCCTAAAGCGTGTAACACGTATGGCACTTAACTGACTGAATACAATAGTTGGAAACATAATTAAGGCTTCTACTGGGTATAAAGTGGGGGATCAGTTTTTTATTTTTATGCAGTAATAAACTGATTTCCCACTAATTACTACTTTATAATATAATACATCTCTTTCACCTCGTTTTATGAGTCAAATAACAGAACAGGTTCGGGTTTTATAGCCTTGGCTGGCAACTAGTCTACTGTAGACAGCAATGACAACATACTGCGCGATAATATTCTACCCAGTCAGTCATGTCTCTTTCGAGACATGATCGCCCAAAGCGAGTATCACGTATGACACTCTACTGACTGATTAGACTCATAGCTGGAGATAGTAGAGATGGATTATTACCTTTCCTAAGGGTATTTTTGCGTAAGTGAATAAAACGGATTTGACTAGAATTCGAATTCTGTTCCTCTATTTCTTAGCTCCCATTTAGTTTTCTCTGTTGTGAAAAGAAAAATTCTACGTCGTGATGATTTTAGTTAATAGTATCGGTGAAGACAGTTTTCGGTCAGCCGACATTAATTCTTCCTGATTTCTTAGATTAATTTTGGGTTCCCTGCAGGTTCTTTTACTTTAGAAAATTTGTTTCATTGTTACGTCGCTATTACTTTAGGTTTCCGCCAATAAATAATATTGGTCGTTCATGATGTACTGATCGATATATATATATATATATATATATATAGTCATCCGAAAATAGATCTGTTTCGCTGGCTCATCAGTATGGTTAGACTCCGACTGCTTTTCAACCCAGCATTGAAACACGACCGAATTGTCGTCAGTCGGCGATTCTACCTCTAAGCTATGGGCGCTCGGTGAATGGAGGCCGACTTTTGAGCGTGTATATTATCATAATAGCTGAGAGTGTTCTAATTCATTGCTGAATATATATATATATATATATATATATATATATATATATATATATATATATTGAGTACAGGGAAATTTACTTCGTCTAAAATTTTAAGACATTAATAAAATTTGTTCTTTAATTTTCGTTATACAACTTTCTGCAGTGTAAGTTACGGTCTCTAACTCTCTCTCCCTCTCTTTCTATATATATATATATATATATTGAGTACAGGGAAATTTACTTAGTCTAAAAATTTTCAGACATTAATAAAAATGTTTCTTTAATTTTCGTTATACAACTTTCTGCAGTGTAAGTTACGTTCTCTAACTCTCTGTATGTTTCTCTCTATATATGTCTCTCTCTTACTCTCCAGCATTTTGTTCAATGACAGTTTTTCTTAAATAAATACGAGAAAAGTCAGTTGATAAATACTAACGGAATTGTACTCTGCCAGTTCGACAATGATTTATTCTTTTCTGCGGGAGAACCCGTGCCCGGACCGTCAGAAAAGATATTATTCAATTTTTCACACTGGCACACACACGGACACACACATGTTTTACATTTGTATAGGTTGTGTGCGTCTTTGCATTAGTTGGCAAATCTTTTGTAGCGGGCGTGGAAGAAATATAACTGCCATTTCTCCAGCCTAGCTATCGTGTCACACTCAAATCCGTGACGATAACAAAATTGTCTTCCGCCATTTTGACAAAACGAACACCGGAAGTGTCGCCATTATCGGGTTGTATTGCGTTGCATCAATGCAATGAAACTGATAAAAGCTCTAGCTAGCTGAAATAAGAATCGCTGACAAGCCCAGACTAATAAAGATGTCGGCTGGTTCTCTTGAGGACGAGTGATTTTGTATAGAGCCACGAATCGCCAGAAAATTTACAATATTATCGATCACACTAAAGGTGTGTTATAATTTAATATAATGTAGTGACTTAGAGTTTTATATAACTTTTTTAGCAAGAAAAATCATGCAATATCGAGCGTAAATGTAATGTTTTCTGTAGAAATATCCGTGTAACCTTTTAAGAAGAACTGGGTGAGCACAGTAAATTTGCAAAAGCGATATTGATTCTAAGAGCTACTAGCAAAAATTATAAAAATAATCCTTTAGAATTATCAAATAATAGAGAAATTAAGAATACTTTATACACACTTTTTGAGACCGAGTGTGCTTCAGTTTTCGAATTTTGGAGGACATGTTATTTAATTTGTATAGAAACTAAATGCTATATACGCTTTGTCGATCTCTTTCGATCCATGACTGACTAGATTTAACCGCTGTATGTTGCCATTTATTTCTGCGGTAGACTGGTTTCTAACCAATAAACATAGACCTCAACCTTTCCTACTACTCAACTCATAGATGGAGAGAGAGGATGGATTAATACTTTTCCAAAGAGTATTTTCACTAAGTGAATGCAACGAATTCAACCGGATTCGAACTCGGCACCCCGACGTTTCATTCCTAGCCGATACTGACCCACATGAGTCATGGGAGAGTGTTAGTATTTATCAACTGACGTTTCTCGCATTTATTCCAAAAATATTATTATTGAGACAAAACGCTGGAAAGAGAGAGTGTTGTGGATTCCAAAGGAGGAACCGTCAAAATAATGAACAACAAAAACCGGTATCGAGATAGAAAGTAGGTTATATTGAACGCAATATACAAACTGGAACCCGGGTTAGTCAATTCAGGAATACTATTAGTAGAAATAAATATATACAAATCTTGAAGTGAAATAGTATGTTCGGGTAACTTAATCTACCTGATTATTAACCAACTTTCTTACGTGACTGAAAAATAAAACATTTTACTATTTTAAAAATACAAAACAAAATATTAAACAACATTATTACGTTACTGAAAAATAAAACAATTTTTAGAATAAAAATAAAGATATTAAACATTATTACGTCACTGAAAAATAGTCAAAACCTTTAACTATTTCCAAAATAAAAAAACAAATTATTAAACAACTTTCTTACGTCAATGAAAAATAGAACCTTTAACAATTTTTAGAATAAAATAACAAGATATTAAAGATTATTACGTCACTGAAAATAGTCAAAACCTAAAGCTAATTCCAAAATAAAAAAAAACACATTATTAAATAAGTTTCTTTCGTCACTGAAAAATAAAACATTTAACTATTTTTAGAATAAAAAAACAAGATATTATTACGTCACTAAAAATTGTCAAAACCTTTAAATATTTCCAAAATAAACTAAAACAAATTATTAAACAACTTTCTTACGTGCCTGAAAAATAAAACATTTTACTATTTTTAGAATACAAAACAAAATATTAAACAACATTATTACGTTACTTAAAACTTCCATAATATGTCTAAGCTGAAAATAATGTTTATCATTATAAATAATAAGCCTAGAATAATCTTACGCATAAATAAACTGGGTATGTCATAAATCAATTTCACTCTTGTTAAATAGTAGGTCATCTAATTATAAGTCATTATGATCTCAACAAATATTCACACAAAATTCAAAGCTGGTCTGGTCTCTGGGTAACTTCAGTATCTGTCGGAACTCTTAACAGATCTCTATGATTGCTCTCCACTGTAAACTGCAACTACAACTGAGATTCCAGATCTTCCACTGCTGTCTCTATGTGGCAGGATTACATGTGCACGCAGTCGATTCCATTATAATATACAAAAGCGGGTGATCACACAACAGTTTGTTACTGTGCATGTATTGAAAGTTAAATTTGGTGGTACTGTGGTGGATAGAAAATTAAGAATTAAAATCAACATTCCTCTTCCCTTTTACAAAAATTCCCAATGACATGTGAAATCCTGGTTTTCCCCAAATGGAAAAAGGATTGACCATATGCTTAAAGAAAAGGTTGAAACTGTATTTCGCAAGTAGTTGTTAAATTAATTTTCTGACCAATGGAAGCGATCTGCGAGATTATAAGGTTTTGGCGATCCAGTGCGAAAGTCTGAATTGAAATAGTATGTCCAAGTAACATATTCTACCTGAGTGAAGATCAGAGCTAGTCTGGTCTCTGGGTAACTTCGGTATCTGTCGGGAATCTTCGATAACTGTAACAGATCTCTACGAATTACTCTCCACTGTAAACTTTAACGCCAACTGAGATTCCAGATCTTCAACTGTTCTCTCTATACCCTCAGTCGAATTCATTGTCATATACAAAAGAAGAAGATCCCACAACAGAGAAAGAGACAGGAGAGAGAGAGAGAGAGAGAGAGAGAGAGAGAGAGAGAGAGAGAGAGAGAGAGCATAACTTACACTGCTGAAAGTTGTATAACGAAGATGAAAGAAAAATTTGATTAATATCTTAAAATTTCCACACTAATAATCCACGGCCAAGGATGTTGCTATGACGATCGCTAACTGAGCATTGGCGCAAACGTAGGCTACGTAACTGTGAGTTTTGAAGTCTTTCATTCATGGTATGTCATATCAGCGTCTAAAAGTTGTCGGATATTAGAGGTTTTCGGATTTGGGAATTTCGGATAAAGGATGCTTAATCTGTAGGATGTGCGTTGTGGTGCAGTGGATAGCAGTCAACCGGTACAATAGAGAAGAACTCTGGCTCAACAACTTATATGAAAGAAGGTCCCATTAAAACAAGTTGCCATGGAGAGGTGGGTTCGCAGGATGCAAAATGACAGCTCGGACAGACCAGAGACAAAACATAAATGCATCCTCTGCAACAAAGACTGTCATTCCCGCGTCGGTTTAGTCACCGACGCCGATGCTGCAGTCAACTAGGACGCTACCCATGATCAACCCTGACCGACGGAGGCCTACTGTATTACTGGCTCACAATGCGCATACATTTATATATAGCATCTATAAAATTGAAAAACTTGGGGATGGACCTGAGCATGAACACAATATTCCTTTACATTTCATGACACAGCTTATACATATACCCTGAAGCTAGTTTTTTATAAATAATATTTACTCTGTAAATAGTTTTAGATAAGTTTTAATAAATTTTGTTTACATACAGATATAGGTAATAACATGAGTCATTTAAGGCTCACACGGATGTTTAAATCGAGAAATTAAGATTTCACGTAAAAATAATGATTCGTACAGGTCCTGGGCATGACGGTAAACTGCATCCAACAGGAAAGACCCCGATTCGGAAGTTATGAGAAGCATGGAATCACGTCTTGATTGCTGTTGTTCCCAGGTTCACCCTTACCTGGAGTTGTAGCACCTGTTTGGGTCCCAGCTATGGGCAAATAGTTAACACCCAAAGCTTATACGTATACCCTGAAGGTAGTTTTATATAAATAATATATACTCTGTAAATAGTTTTAGATAAGTTTTAATAAATTTTGTTTACATACAGATATAGGTAATAACATTAGTCATTTAAGGCTCACACGGATGTTTAAATTGGGAAATTAAGATTTCACGGAAAAATAATGACTCGTACAGGTCCTGGGCATGACGGTAAACTGCATCCACAGGAAAGACTCTGATTCGGAAGCTATGAGAAGCATGGAACCACGTCTTGATTGCTGTTGTTCCCAGGTCCACTCTGACCCGGAGTGGTAGCACCTGTTAGGGTCCCAGCTATGGGCAAATAGTTAACACCCAAAGTGGGGTTAAAACAGTATGAAAGTATAAAAATAAACTTTTATAAAAATATATACACAAAAATAGACTTTTATAGAAAAGTATACATTTTTGAAGAAAAAATATTACCAACAATACATTTTTGAAAATTATTGCCATAACACATTTTTGAAGGAATAAAAATTCTCAGCAAAACACTTTTTAAATCAAAACTAGAAAATATTTTCAGTTTTCTAAAAAAAAAGAATAAAAATTAAAAGGTTTATTACAATCTCATTAAATAAATTTTCTCACTATAACCGAACATTTAAAGAATATCTTCAAAACTCAACTCTTTGGCGTTAAATAACCTAAAGAGGTTTATATGCCGTTAAACGAAACTCAAATTTAAATGTTTTGTACTTTCTGTACGTGTATAGAAATATCTAAATTGAGGACTGTTTGACATTTTGAATAATATCTTTACTGAGCATGAAATACCTGGTAAGTAGTCCATGTCCGAGTGTGTTGCTGTGAGAATCGCTAACAAAAGTCTGGCGCAAGCGAAACTGGGCGTTTTGAAATCTTCCATTTATGGTATGTCATATCAGTGACTGAAAAGTTGTCGGATATTAGAGGTGTTCGAATTTTGGAATTTCGGATAAAAAATACTTAATCTTTAGGATGTGGGTTGTGGTGCAGTGGATATCGGCCCAGAACGAGAAATCGGGGAGCCGAGTTCAAATTCCAGTTGAATTTCTTTGCATTCACTTACGCACAAATACCCTTGGGTAAGGTATTAATCCGTCTCTTCCCTCCAGTTATGGGTTTAATAATAGGACAGATTGGGTTTTATAGCCTTGGCTTGTAACCAGTCTACGGCAGAAAGCAATGACAACCTACTGCGGGATAACTGTCTGCAAAGTCAGTCATGTCTCTTTAGAGACATGATCGCCCAAAGCGTGTATCACGTATGGCACTTAACTGACTGAATCTGTCTTAACTAGAGAAAAGTATGTTTTTAATATTATTTTCAGAATATATCATTTTAATAAAATGAAACTAAAACCCCAGACTATTAAGTACAGTCTTAATACAGCTCTGGAAGACTTATTCTGCTTTAGTATGGTGATTGTTATTCTTGTTGGCCTTTCAGTGAAAATGTTTACAGTAAAGCCGCTAATTGATACTTTTCTTCCGGACGACAATGACTCAGACTTCTAATAGATTCAAATAATCATAACATCTTCTGTATGCCATGTACTTTTATCACATACGTGGTTATGGCTATCCACATATTTTATCTATGCTAAACGTTAGGAAGTATACGGCTATATCGTGTTGAATCTCGTCCGATCACCGAAGTTAAGCAACATCGAGCCTGGTCAGTACTTAGATGGTGACCGTTTGGGAATATCAGGTGCTGTAAACATAAGGACGAAGAATGGTCCACTAGTCCTACAGGTTTGAGGTTTGAGGGTTGGGCGCAAGACTAACAACCCTGCCTCATAAAAAACAAGTTTGTTGCGGAAACAATAACAAAAGGTTGCTGCCCTACACCCCATTGGGTATAACGGGTGAATTGATGAAACCTGAGTAAGCTTACCTTTATCACCAACCCTCCGAAACATGATAGGTAAGTAATTCATTGCTTTCCTCTGTCCGTCACGCTCTCAGGATGTCATGTGAGAGTAAAACTCTCCAAGCTCTGCTTCTAAGAAATATCAATTATTTGTTTCTGATTCTAACTATCAGCTTCGTTTTTTTTTCCATTTCTCTTAAAACATTTTGTGACTTATATGATCAATCTATGGTATTCTCAGAATCTTTCTCTAGAACCACATTGCCTCCATTATTCTATTAATCTGTGAAGAGATTATCTGATATTATCGGCGTGATAGGGTGATAAATGTTTTATAAATATTGTTAATTATTGTTATTGGTCCCGACCTGGCAGCTAGACTCTAGGCAATTTCTCATTGACAAGATGTGGCTTCCCTCTGTCTCTTCTATAAATATTTTCATGGCTTCTGCTCAGATCCGCACGAATTTCCTCGAGCTAATTGACTGAAAAATAGATCCTACTTCTTTTTAAAATGAAAGCAATCAAATATAACTACAAATTCTATTCTACCAGCTTAGTTTCTCGAAATTGAAACTCACTTCCATATTCTTGCTTCTCTGGTAGCTACAATCTCCAAGATTTTAAATGTAACGTCAGCTGGTATCTCTTATCTCTGTGACTTCCATCCTTACCCTGATAGTAACTCTATCTTTTCTTCTAGCTTTCCACTCTATCTTTTATCCATTCTACGCCAACCCCTGTAAATTCTTGCTCTTTTTCTTCACTCCCCTCTTATGTAATCCCTTGTGAAGTAACGCCTTGCTTAGGGGGAAAGGATTAACAGTCAGTCAGTTAAGTGCCATACGTGATATACGCTTGGGCGATCATGTCTCGAAAGAGATATGACTGACTGGGCATAGGATCATCACACAGTAGGTTGCCATTGTTTTCTGCGGTAGACTCTTTGCGAGCCAAGTGTATTGAACATAGTTTGTCTTGTTATTTAGCCCATAACTGGAGGGAAGAGACGGATTAGTACTTTTCCCAAAGGCATTTGTGCGTAAGTAAATGAATGGAATTTAACTGGAATTCGAACTCGGCACCCCGATCTGTCGTTTCTAGTCGATATCCACTGCACCACAATAAAGAACAAAAGCATTCGTAATACTTTGGCTAACTTTTGGATGAAACCATTTACTATTGCAATACTGCTAATGATTTTGGTGTAACGTTTTCCATCATCTGTTAAAATAATTCGTAAAAATACTTTTCGGATTTCAGAGAATTTTTAACTTTTTAGCAGAAACCAATAATCGGACGAGGCTGGAGACTAGACCACTTATTACTGACTACCCTATCCACATGAGCCACCCACTGGCCGAGAGGCGCAGTAGATTTTCATCCGAGTGATAACGAAAAAAAAGAAATTAAATCCAAACTACCTGCAACAGAAATTTCTAACAATATAAAAAAGAAAAATTAAGGAGAAAATGTTCAATTAAGCATAGCAGAGACATTTTAAGCAAAATAATTATAGACATAAAGAAATGCTAATATACATGAAAATGACTTAAAGAATTCAAGCCTAAATTAAATCTAGCGATTTTAAGAGGGGGAGAGAAATAATAAAATAATAATATTCGTCTCACAGGCCACAGATGGGACAGCTAGTTTGGTAGAAATGCTTTTGAGTTTTCCGATAAATTTTAACATTTTAGCAGAAACCAATAATTGGGACGGGGTTGGAGAGAAAACCACTTACTACTGACTACTCTATCTAGACGAGTGATTCTTTGGCAGAGAGGGGTAGAGGGTTTTCATCTGGGTGATAAAAAAAAGGACAAATTTTTCTATTTTTTTTTTTTTGTGGTTTTCATCTTCGTCTCTTCATCTCACTTCCCTGATAACTACAATTTTCAAAAATGTAAATCCAAAACCAATCGCTTCAATTCGTTTTCCTCTATCTCTTCTTTGAAAACATTTCATGACAAATGCTCTGAAAAGATTTTTTCCTTGGTGATGCGACTACATGAATTTAAGCGTGCTACTAAATTGATATATAGGTCCCACATTTTTACTATTGAAATAGCGACATACATACGCCACTTTCACACTAAGAGTATATTTTTCCGTTTAGTTGCTTCTCTGATTACTACACTTGTAACCCCAAAAAGGATACTGAGTGAGTAATCACCAAATAGTTAGGAATAATAATATATCAACAAATACAAGACTCGCACTCTTCGCAAAATAGATACACTGCTAGTGAACTACTAATCAGTATAATCACCTTATTCTTCCCTTTATTTCAATAGTGTCTAGGTACTTAAGACGATAGAAACATAGAAATTACTGTACATACACTACTGGTGATAATTATTAGGCCACCCCAGATTTTTAAAAGAAATTATGTATTTTATACTATTTTAAGTGGATAATTTTAAATAAAAATAGAATGGTTCTTTTCTTATTATTTCTTTTCAAAATTTTACCAAGCAAGAAAGCAAAGATGAACTCGTCCGAATCATCCTAATTTTTTTTTCATTCTTTCATTGATGAAACTGCAATATAGGTAATTATTAAATATTTATAAAATCATTTGATACACATGTTATTGTGCAGTATTAACAAAAGAACCATTCTATTTTCATTTACAATTATTCACTCGGCAATAAATACTACAAAAATAGTATGGAATAAATCACCTTTTAAAACACTGGGTTCACTTAATAATTATGGCCGGTAGTGTAGGTAGATATACAACAACTACAATCTTCAAAAATTTAAACGCAATATCAATCTTTTCAAGTGGATCCTTCTATCTCTTCTGCAAATATTTCATGGCAAATTGTCTGAAAAGCTTTTTTCCTTGGTGATGCGACTACATGAATTGAAGAATGCTACTAAATTGACATATAGGTCCCACACTTTTACTGTTGAAATAACTACATTCAATCGCCACTTTCACTCTAAGAGTATATTTTTTGTTTACTTGCTTCCCTGATAACTACTCTTGAAACCCAAAAAGGTTACTGAGTGAGTAATCACCAAAACGGAGGTTGGGAATAATAGTATATCAATAAATATAAGACTCACTCGCTGAGTAAAGTAGATACACTGCTAGTGAACTGATAGTCAGGATAATCACCTAACTCTTCCCTTTACTTCAATAGTGTCTAGGTATTTAAGAGGATAGGAATGTTTCATTACTGTATATAGGTATATACAATAAATACAATCTTCAAAAATTTAAATTTCTTTTAGTGGTTCTCCTCTATGTTTCTGCAAATATTTCATGCCAGTCATTCAGTTAAGGGCCACATATGATACACGATACTCGAAAGCGACATAACTGACTGGGCAAATGATTATTCCACAGTAGGTTGACATTGCTTTTTGCGGTAGACTGGTTGCCAACTAAGTCTTTAGAACCCAAATTGTCGTATTATTTAACCCATAACTAGAGGTAAGAGACGGATTAATACTTTTGCCAAGGGTATTTGAGCGTAAGTGAATGCAAGAAATTCCCATGGAAATCGAACTCGGCACCCCCGATTTATCGTTCCGAGTCGATATCCACTACACCATATATCATATCTTAATTTCATGGTAGCTTCTCTGAAAAGTTTTTTTTCTTGGTGACGCGACTACAGGAATGTAAGCGTGCTACTTGATTGGCATGTAGGTCCCACACGTTTATTGTTGAAATAGTTAAGCACAGCCTCTCTTTCTACTCTAACAGTATATTTTAGTTTAATTCCTTCCTTAATAACTACAATTTTCAAAAACATAAATGCAGCATCAATCGTCACACTCCCTTTTTTTAAAATCTCCTTTATCTTTTGTCCTTTCCTTAATCCTCCCTATACTATTTTCTTTCATTTTCACTCCTTGTATCCCCCTGTGTATTAGTGGCATTCCTGACTTGCTTGGAGTGAAATGATTAAAATCATTTCCTCGTCTCAGTCTTTAAATAGTTAACATATATAATTGTGTATCAGTCTATTTTATCTCTATTGCGATTCTAGGATTTTCTTTTATTGAAAAACCTGATTTCTTTCTATAGTGCGTGTATAATACGACCCCATTTTTTAAATTAAAACGAATATTTTCTGACTTCTTTTCCTCATTTCAGTAGTTACCATATATAATTGTGTATCAGTCTATTTTATCTATATTGCGATTCTAGGATTTCTTTTATTGAAAAACCTGATTTCTTTCTATATTTCGCGTATAATACGACCCCATTTTTTAAAATTAAAACGAATATTTTCTGACTTCTTTAAAAATTCGTTTTTTTAATCGTTTCACACCAAGTAAATCGGTGCCGCCACTGATGCGCAGAGGGCTACATAAGAGTAAAAGTTTAGACAAGAAGAGAGTGAAGAGAATGACAAACCAGTTACAGGAGGTGTCAGAGAAAAGGCAAGAGAAGGATGGGTATACAGGCGTGAAGACAGTTGCGAAGATAGAGAGAAATGTAAAGAACAAGATATACAGGGTGATGTAGAGAGAACTGGAGTCAAGTGGATAAGAGATGGGTATTGACTTTGCATTTAAAATTCTGGAGATTGTAGGCGTCAGGATCGTGGTATCTCCATTTCGTAGTTACCATCTTGATGTTTTCATCCTCCTAACAAATATACATTTTATTTTTTCACAAAATGTGTCCACTTCTTAGAATTCAAAATGATCATAAAATATTCTGTGCCAGTTATTCAAATGAAGAGTGCAGAGACCTATTGAAAAGCCTATACTACCCTTGACACAGTTCTTAACGACTATGTGTAGGGCTGTTCTATAGCCTGCATCATTGATGCCAATACCCTAGAATAAAGTGTGAAACGAGAAATCCCCTTGTCCCAGATCCTGATCACATGGTTTCTATCAAAAAGCTCGCTATCCGCTTGTCGACCTAGAAGTGCGGAATACTTTTTCATCCTTCAGTCAGTTCTTAACTGGGACAAGAAATGGTTTGTAAATATTAACGCCTCCAAAATAAAATTACTTCCGTTTAACAACCGCAGAGAAATTTTCCTGTCTGCCACCCGTAAATTTATTGTAGGAAAGTAACACACTGCGCCTTCTTCGCCAAGCGGTTTCCCCTGTCCTGAAATGGGGTGACTACATTGAATTAATAGTTGCATCTCCTGCGGAGAAAGTTGAATCACTATGTCGTAGCAGAATATTTTCATCGCCAGAATCCATTTTGCACATACACAAATCTACCATTTGCCAGTCGGTTGAAAACTGCTGCAATCTCTTGTTGTACATCTGGATATTATTGACAAAGAAAGATTTGTAATGTAATTAATACTGATCAGGCATCTCGACTTCAGTCACTTTCTCACCGAAATAGTGGGATTTACCTTCGACTTTTTTTACAAATATTTTCATTGCAACTTCTCTTTTTTTCTTGTTGACCCGACTACCTTAATTTAAGTGTACTATTTTAGATTGTCATCTAGGTCTCACACTTTTGCTTTTGAAACGGCTAAATACAAACTCCCCTTCTACTCTAACAGTATATTTTTGCGTACTTCCCACCAGTGGAACTTCCCTCCTGTTATTTGCTTCTTCTGAGAAATACAAACTTTAAAATTTTACGTGCAACATCAATCGATATATTCTGTCTGTTTAAATACCTTTCATCTTTTGTCCTTTCCTCAATACTTCCTATACTCAGTCTTTTTTCTCACTTTCACTCCACGTAAACCTTGTGTACTAGTGGTATTTCTAGCTTGTTTGAAGTAAAGTGATTACATACATTTAAGTGCAACGTCAATCGCCATTTTCTATCTTCTTGAATCCCGTTCATCATTTGTCCTGTCCTCAATGCTCTCTATATTCAGTCTTTTCTTTCACTTTCACTCCCTGTAAACCCCTGCGTACTAGTGGCATTACCACTTTGTGTGAAGAGAAATGGTTACATAAATTTAATGCAACACCAATCGCCATCTTCTATCTTCTTGAATCCCTTTCATCATTTGTTCTTTCTCTATCCTCTTTATATTCAGTCTTTTCTTTCACTTTCACTCCCTGTAAACCCCTGCGTACTAGTGGCATTCCCACTTTGTGTGAAGAGAAATGGTTACATAAATTTAATGCAACACCAATCGCCATCTTCTATCTTCTTGAATCCCTTTCATCATTTGTTCTTTCTCTATCCTCTTTATATTCAGTCTTTTCTTTCACTTTCACTCCCTGTAAACCCCTGCGTACTAGTGGCATTCCCACTTTGTGTGAAGAGAAATGGTTACATAAATTTAATGCAACACCAATCGCCATCTTCTATCTTCTTGAATCCCTTTCATCATTTGTTCTTTCTCAATCCTCTCCATATTCAGTTTTTTCTCTCACTTTCACTCACTGTAAACCCCTGCATAATAGTCACATTCCCACCTTGTTTGAAGTGAAATGATTTTAAAAAATTCCTTGTCTTAGATTCTAAATAGGTACCATATATATTTGTGTATAAGCTTGTTTCATGAATAATACGATCCTGGGATGTTTTATTGAAAAACCTGATTTCTTTAAATTGCTCGTGTATAATGCAAACTCAGCTTCTAAGCACAATTAATAGACCTACCGTAGTCAAATATTGCAGTACTGGGTATCATTCTGGATATATTTTAAAGCAAATAAACCATCTTCATTTTTTGTTGTTTTTTACAAAGCTATCACAAATGGGTGAAACAAACAACTTACTATAGAATGAACCAACCTCAATTTCTAGCAAAATAAAGATAAAAATATAGATACCTATATAAAGAGTTTTTTTTACTGAGAATGTCTTGAATTATGGTATCCCGAAGCATATACATCAATACTTGGTTTCTGTAGGTATGATTTGGAAATGGAAAAAAAATACAGGCGCATTAATACAAGGTGCTGTCAGGAATAACAATTTTCGGTAAATTCTTGCCAACTTTTTGTGCACTCACATCCTTCCCATTAGTGTCTACCAGTACTTTACTGCAATTACTTTTATCCATTTATTTCATAATCCAAAATGATACAATGAGCAACAGACTATCAGTGCATGTAGGATTCAGCCGGTCTTACGCAAGTGACCGAGCATCTAACATTAAGGTTAGCCAAAGGTAGCGTGAGAATGTAGGCCTACCAGATAGATTGCAATCACCGAAAATGCATACATTTTAACCCTTCCAGGAAAAGAATAATTACCTGTATATAGTGCAACCACTCACCGATATAAAGCTGGCTCCACTCCACGCTGACAAAACAACATAGCACAACGAAAAAAGCCCCAAACTTGATGAAAACAACGTTTTATCCCGAAAATATTTTTCTTAATATTAACAGTAAAAATCGAAGTTGTTTTTAATTATAATATTAAATTTTGTAATCAGATCTAGAGCGTTCAAAATTTTGCTTAAATATTTTGCTTTTTATGGCATTAGCTATGTGCTAAAAATTACTATGGGAATTTTAGCGTCTGTTTTACTTTACAAAGACATTGTTTTGAAAATTCTTGCAAAAATCAAATAATGGTGAGATTTTAATGTGAGTTTCAGTTTTTATTTAGAAATAAATAAAATTATTCAATGATTTTAATACATATCATATATATTACTGATTTTAATACATATCATCAAACACCAAATTCTTCGAATATTTTCTATGTGCATAAAATATGGGCCTTCGCAACAGCATTTATCTGTCTGTCAGTTAAGTGCCATACACAATTAGGCGATCATGTCTCGAATAAAATATGACTGACAGAGCAGAAGATTTTCCTGCAGTAGTTTGATATTACTTCCTGTGATAGACTGGTTGCGAACCAAGGCTATAGAACCCATTCTGTTATACTATTTTGCCCATAGCTGGATGAAAGAGACGAATAACAGCTTCCCAAGAATATTTTAGTGTAAGTGAAAGCAACAAATTCAATTGTATTTCGAACTCGGATGTCCGATTTCTCATTCCTTCTTCTTCTTTTCTCTGCCCTGTCCCTTCAGGACGTAGCCGATCATGGTTCTCCACGTCTCCCTATCTCTGGTGGCTCTTAGCATGTTTGCACCTGTTACACCTCGCAACCCCCGTTCCGTCATCCACCTGATCAGGCCCTGCAAATATGTTATCCACTGCCTTCCTCTGGCTCTTTGTCCTTCTATCTAGCCCGTCAGTATCAGGTTCTCCAGGCTCTTCTTCCTTATTGCATGTCCCAGGAGCTTCAGTTGTCTCTTCCCGATGCTCAATATTAATTTCCTTTTTGTTCCCATTCTTTCCATCACCTAATCGTTGCTTGCATGCCATCCGCAGCATCCTTCTGTGTAGCCACATTTATTCCACCACAAGGCGCTAAAACCTTTGTCAGTAAATAAGTTAAAACACGCCAATTTCGCTTTCATTTGTTAACAGGTGAAATTTTCAAAGCATGATTTTGCTTCGAAATACCTAGTTTCACCATCACTGCATATCGAGCCTTTTATATTGACATCGGCTATGTCACCAAATCAACTGAGAATTATGAAAACTCTTACCTGCATACAACCGCTTTCTAAGATCAATAGTTAAGAATGACTTTGAGCGAGTGAAGCCTGGATGTCTTTGCCCAAACCATCCTTCTTTAACATTGTATACTGGCGCTATATAATCACAAACAAAGAACTGTACCAAATAACAGAAATCACATAACTTCAAGACTACCAACAGCGGCAATAATTAATATTGATAGCATGACATGAAGAGAAATTAACGACATAAGCAAAATGTCGATATTGCACACTGCTTTAAATTAAAGGTTAGGATTACAGATAAGTCACTTTTTCTGAGATTGAGGTATTATTTATATTATTTGCTTTATTCGAACTATTGTGCTCACCATTGTTGCCATTTGTAGGACGTTTCGGCCGTTGTACGCTCCGGTCTTCTTCATGTGCTGAAAATTTCAAACCGAACTCTTTATTACAATCATCGGGTTATATCATCTCCATCCCTTGCGTAGAGCCTCTTTTAGTAATCATGAATTATCTCCCTCTAACCCTCTAGGTTACTGTTTCACCACTGCTGTAGCATTGTATTGAACTCACAGCTCTTTGGGTCATGTCCTTGGAACAAGCCAACGTCTATAGTTACTGGGTGGTGTGTCCTTAATGACAAGAACAACTGAATTTCTGGGAACTATAAACCTAATGTTCAGTAACCAATTTTTACCAGAGTTCATTTTGAAAATTTTGATGTTAATGGTTTTCTCTAGTATTTTTTTTTTACCAGAGTATTTCTTTTGTATCTTTTATCTTAGTCCTGAAAAGAACGATAACTGTTACTGGATTTGGAAAAAATACATTTTGAAAATCAAATTACGTGAAAGATTTTATTAATGTAAAACTAAGGTATACTGGTTGCTGGGTCAACGAATTTTAAAAGATTTATTGTAGGGAAATGGCTAATATTAGCATACACTTGATATTTACCCTACTCCCCCACTGGAGTGAGTTGTGACACATTCAGTTTTTAACGTAGGGACCCTGAGCGCGTACGCTCAGGCTATTGGTCAAAGATTACCCAGCCTCCGCTTATGCGGTAACTGGGTACAAAACTGGTCATAGCTTATCAAATCTGGTGATTGCTTGTCAAATGCTAGTCTTAGGTGGTCATTGCTTTCCGGCCGGCGAACAGGCAGTTAGTACCTGAGAACATATACTACACTTTGATCACATCCAGCTAGCCTGAGAATGAACTAACTCGAGTCACACTGGTTGCTCGGTCAATGATTGCCAATTTTTTCTTGTAAAGAAACGACTCTAATATACTATTATCTTTAACATTCATTCCCTTTCTTTAGTATAATGTGAAATGCCATGTCTTTTTTGGGAAAGATGATGGATTCTGGCGATGAAAATATTCTGCTACGACATAGTGATTCAACTTTCTCCGCAGGAGATGCAGCTATTAATTCAATGTAGTCACCCCATGCTCTCTGAAAGGGCATTACAAATGAAGAAAGACTTGTACCTATGCTTCATTGATTACGCGAAAGCATTCGACAAAATACGACACAAAGAATTGATGGAAATGATAGGCAACCTCGACATTTTCGGCAAAGATATAAGAATAATCAAGAATCTCTACTGGCAGCAAACGGCCTGCATACGGACAGGTAACGACCTCAGTAGATACACAAAGATAGAAAAAGGTGTAAGACAAGGATGTGTTTTTTCACCGGATTTGTTCAACCTATACAGCGAGAATATTTTGAGGACCCTAGATGACACACCAGGATTTGTTATTGGAGGCCACAACCTGAACAACATAAGATACGCGGACGATACAGTACTGATTGCGGACACGGAAAGGAAACTGCAAGATCTCATACAGAAAGTAGCAGTGGAGAGTGACAAGAAGGGAGTACAAATAAACTCTAAGAAAACTGAGTGCATGGTCATCAGCAAAAGATACAACCCAAAATGCCAAATACAGGTGGGGGATAACAGAATCAAACAAGTCCAAGAATTTAAGTACCTAGGAAGTGTTCTAACAGGAGATGGAAAGTGCGACACGGAGATCCGAAGGCGAATTGGCATGGCAAAGGACGCGTTCCAGAAGATGTGCAAAATACTAACACACAGGAAGATCTCAATAGAAACGAAGAAAAGAGTGCTAGACTGCTACGTGATGTCAGTTCTTCAGTACGGCTGTGAATGCTGGACAATACCATCGAAAATGAGGAAAAAACTAGAAGCGGCCGAAATGTGGTTCTACAGAAGGATGCTACGGATATCGTGGACTGAGCATACAAGCAACCACGAAGTGTTAGAAAGAATGGCAACAAAAAGGAAATTGATGCTGAGCATCAGGAAGAGACAACTGAAGTTCCTGGGACATGCAATGAGGAAGGAGAGCCTGGAGAACCTGATACTGACTGGTCAGATAGAAGGAAGGAGAGACAGAGGAAGGCAGCGGATAACATATCTGCAGAGTCTGATCAGGTGGATGACGGAACGGGGGTTGCCAGGAGCAACAGGAGCAAACATACTAAGAGCCACAAGGGATAGGGAGACGTGGAGATCCATGATCGCCTACGTCCTGAAGGGACAGGGCACATAGAAGAAGAAGAATGGATTGGATTCCCCTAGGTTGCCAACGAAGGTTACAGGGTCTAGTCTACGCTGTTATAGCTGGTCTGAGTAAAATACAGACATGTAATTTCAAATGGATTTATCGTGAAAAGGAACAAATTAGAAGAAAATCTGAAGTTGTTAGGCCGAGTTAAATTTCCGAGTAGTCAACATTTAGATCACCAGAACATGGCTTCTTTTCAAATCAACGATATGTTTTTGTCTTCCCCGCAGATTGGAATTCAGATGTTTTCGTCAAATTAACAGATTCCCATCTAGAGTTCAAAAGCGGTGTCTACCTGGCTATTTGATGGATTCATACCCTTTATTTAAGAACATCAGTTTAAAAGTGATTTCAGCAGAATTTGAACTCGAGTTTGCTATTTTCAATAGAGGCAACAGTAGCTATTATGTTGCATTTTGATTCGAGGAAAAATAGACTGGACCCCAAATTATAGGCTTTGCTGTTAAAAAACGCCGACGCGGACATATAAAAATATGATAATTTGATTAATATTCTCTTTTATTTAGTGACGTATGTGGTGTGATCGGGGCTTTTTTGGATGTTTGGCACACGGAGAGTTGATGAATCAACTGCTGTCTTCAACTACTATAGTCAGTTAAATGCCATACGTGATACACGCTTGGGCGATCATGTCTCGAAATAGACATGACTGATTGGGCAGAAGATTATCCCGCAGTAGGTTGCCATTGCTTTCTGCGGTAGACTGGTTGCCAGCCAAGGCTATAGAACGCAATCTGTCCTGTTATTTGACTCATAGCTAGAGGGGGAAGAGATGTATTATATTATTAAGTAGTAATTAGTGAGGGGATCAGTTTTATATTGTTATGAAGTACTAAACTGATCCACCACTTTATGACCTGTCTCAACCTTAATCATGATTCAAACTATTATATTCAGTCAGTCAGTTAAGTGCCATACGTGATACACGCTTGGGCGATCATGTCTCGAAATAGACATGACTGATTGGGCAGAAGATTATCCCGCAGTAGGTTGCCATTGCTTTCTGCGGTAGACTGGTTGCCGACCAAGGCTATAGAACCCAATCTGTCCTGTTATTTAACCCATAGCTGGAAGGAAGAGACGGATTAATACCTTTCCCAACGGTATTTGCGCGTAAGTGAATGTAATTAATTCAACTGAAATTCGAACTAGACTCCCCAATCTCTCGTTCCTAGTTGATATCCACTGCGCCACAACGCACATCCTGTGACAACTTACGTCACTTATAAGCTACCCGCACTGACATCTGTAGCTTCCTATGCACTTCGTATTATATCAGGTGTTGACCCTTCTGACCCCGCTAGTCATAACAAATTTCTAACTGAACACTGGCGGCGTTCCGTATGCATCGACACGTACCTGCGCAGAGTACACTTTATGGAAAAATTCCACACTGACCAAGATATTATAGTAACGAATCTAAAACAATAAAACTACCCGCACTTTTTTCATTGAGTATAATCATTTAATAATATCATTTAAACATAACTTCATGCATTTTTATCATAGTAATTCTTTGAACAATAAATCTAAATGCTATTTTGTAAAGAGGAGCATTCTCTATTCTTGCAAAATTTACCTATTTTTTTATTTTCATATATATTTTTATGTGCCGTCTCCATTCAGAAGTTGTTATGACTATCTACTACACTATCCTACCCTTTTTTAAAATAATATTCACTCTGTAAAATCACTCGATGTATAGTCTTACAGGGTAAGATGCAAGGTTTATGTATATGTTGAAAGATATATGTTGAATCCTGCTTTGACTGATTCTTTCATTTTATGCAGTTTATCAACTGCTTGCTGGTTATTTAAAAACATCAAATATTTTTAGACGGTATGATTTTTTGTTTTTGAAAATAATCACGATTTATCGTTTAAAGTCTTACTATATAACCCATAGCGGGAGGTGAAGAGGTGGATTAATACCATTCTTAAGGATATTTGTACGTATCTAATTTAATTTAATTGGAGTAGATAGACTAAACTATCGCCCGGTTCACACTCCACCCACATCTATTGAACAGGTGAAGAGGCTCATCCCTTGTTTCCTGTTTAGGATGCGGTTTCCGGTTTTCTCTTTTCTAATCTTTTCTTTTTTTATTATTTTTTTCAATTGGAGTAGATAGACTAAACTATCGCCCGGTTCACACTCCACCCACATCTATTGAACAGGTGAAGAGGCTCATCCCTTGTTTCCTGTTTAGGATGTGGTTTCCGGCTTTCTCTTTTCCATTCTTTTTACCCTTACGTAGCCCCCTGCGCATCAGTGGCGTTACCGCCTTGCTTGGGGTGATATGATTAAAAAAAAAAAAAAAAGTATCTGAATGCAATAAATTCGACTGAAAATCGAACTTCTCTCTTCGATTTCTCGTTCCGAGACGATATCGACTGATCCAAAACGCATATTCATACACAGGATTAAAAAAAAAGATGTTGGTATATTTTAATATATATAATCTTTATTTATTTTTAATGAATATTCTCTAATTAAGTTAAATATATTAGAATGAAGAACAAAGTTGAATTAAAAAATTTCATAGCAGCAACAAGAAAAGAACGTAAGAATTCAGTTATTCTAACAGACCTTGGGATGTTGATGGACCATACTCAGCTAATTTTAATATATTTGAATAAGTATGGTTAGAAAATGAAACTTAGTTTTTCGCTGCCTTGTGGGTGATGGATTTTATTTCAGCTTCCAACTCCTGATCACAGGCTAAATGTTGCCACCTAGTTGGTATTTCAGTCAGTTAAGTGCCATACGTGATACACGCTTGGGTGATCATGACTCGAAAGAGACATGACTGACTGCGGAGTAGGTTGCCATTGCTTTCTGCGGTAAAGTGGTTGCCAGCCAAGGCTATAGAACCCAATCTGTCCTGTTATTTAACCCATAACTGGAAGGAAGAGAGGGATTAATACCTTTCCCAAGGGTATTTGCGCGTAAGTGAATGCAATGAATTCAACTGGAATTCAATCTCGGCTCCCCGATTCCTCATTCCGTGCCGATATCCATTGCACCACAACGCACACATGGCGGATATTCAAGTGAGTTCTTCTTTTATGTGCCTCCTCTTTTCAGAACATAAGTAGCCTTCAACAACTCCCTATCGCTTTTCACTTTTAATAACTCTTCTCCTGTTATTCCACTCAATCCTCGCTTCACCATCCATCTCCGCAAATCCATCAAGTATGTCATGCGTTTCATTCCCTTTCCTCTCTTCAATTCTATCCCTCTCGGGAGCATCATTTTCTCTAAGCCCTTTTTCCTAATTCAGTCAGTTAAGTGCCATGCGCGATACACGCTTGGGCGATCATGTCTCGAAAGAGACATGACTGACTGGGCAGAAGATTATCCCGCAGTAGGTTGCCATTGCTTTCTGCGGTAGACTGGTTGCCGACCAAGGCTATAGAACCCAATCTGTCCTATTGTTTAACCCATAACTGGAGGGAAGAGACGGATTAATACCTTACATGTCCCAAAAGCTTCAGCTGTCTTTTCTTGATGTTAAGTATCAGTTTTCTTCTTGTGTCTATCCTCTTTAAAACCTCGTTGTCCCTCACCTGTTCCGTCCATTGTATTCTCAGCATCTTTTGTAAAATCACATTTCAGTTGCTTCAAATCTTTCCTTTATAGTTTATGATATTGTTAAACGTTCGCTGTCATATTTAAGGACAGTTATCACGTAACTGTCCAGTATTCTCTTCATTGTTTCCAGCAACATTCTCTTGTCTCTCAATACTCTTATCAACTTCTGGATTGCATTTTTGGCCATATTTTGTTTTTCTCTTTTTACTGATTACCATGCATTCAGTTTTCTTCTAGTTCATATGTAGTCCTTTCTTCCTGCTTTCTTTAACTACATCCTGTGGGAGGTCTTGTGTTTCCTTTTCTCTATATGCTATCAGCACTGTTGCAGATTTACTACATTTCTTAATTCTACTAACCAAATTTGATTTTATAGTTCATACTCGCCAGGCTTTGTATACGGCACCAATTCATCCTCACCCTCTCTATATTCTACGACCAAGAACTGTTAGCTGTCGAAGACACTCCAAAGAGAATACGTCACCGATTACTACGATATAAGCTATTTAAGACTAGTGTTGACTTTATCTGTACTCAGTTAAATACATGATACAGGCTTTGGAGATCATATCGCTTTCGAGAAATCATTAGCCAGGTAGAAGATGGCCATTACTTTCTGCGGTAGACTGGTTGCAACCCAAGACTGTAGAACCCCATTTGTCCTGGTATTTCATCCTCTGCTGGAGAGAGAAGTGATGGATTAATATATTTCCCAAGTGAATAGGCGCGTAAATGAATTCAACTGGAATTCGAACTCAGATCTCAGATTTCTCGTTTTATGCGGATATCCACTGCACCACAACGCACATCCGTATCTTTATAAGATTTAATATTTACTTACCCCTCTTATCCCCTTAACACGACCTAATCAATTGTCCTCTAGCTTGAGCCGTCTTTGGCCTTCCTTTGAGTGAACAATTATATGAAGAATAGCTTTTCATTTGAATCTTATTTTGAAACGTTACAATTTTACAGCAAACAATATGATGATAAAAGATTTTATAACTATTTCCAGTCAGATCCCAGATGAATCTAATTGCCTACATCAACGCATTAATAATAAATAACTCTAGAAGCGAAAGTAAAAACGTCGGTCTTCATAATGAGATAAATCCTTGCATCATTCATCGTTTCCTCTTTTGTCGGCGAATACTTGATGCTTTTTCGCGCCATTAAGCAAGATGGCGTAGCGCCTCATTAAACCAAGAGAACAATTGTCGGCTGCTATCTCTACCTACTCGACACAGTAGTAAATCATATTAAAATAATGGTATCAGGTGGTTGTGGTGGAGACATTCAAGTAATTATTAACTTCACAGTAATAGTTCGAAAGATTCGTCTGTCATTCTGTCCCCTGCGGGTTGATATCAAAATATTGGTATCTAACTATTACTAAGACTCGAAGACCATATAGAGAAATATAATCAACAATAAAGACCAGATGCTATTGATTTCCGCATATACGAACACACACACACACACACACACACACACACACACACACACACACACACACACATATATATATATATATATAAATGTAAAATTAATAAAGATGAACCAAAGGGTCTTTAAACAACCGACAATTTGAAATGATTTGTGTGAACATTATCTTTGATCGATACTTGTATTTAAGTAGATATTCTGTTTTATAAGCAAACAATATATATATTTATTTCAACCGGCCTGATTATTTAAGATACATTTTTGTTACGAAAATATGTGTAATTTAGCGGATTCGAACCTGCGACCCCTATTAACATAGGTGAAGTCACCAATTTTTTCATTAATTTCCGTAACTTGTTTACATTTGTTGATACTACGATACATTACAGAGCAGAAGTGTAGTTCGAACGGTATTTTTTTTTTTAATAATCTCACACCAAGCAAGGCATTCCACTGCCACTATTGCGCATGGGGCTACATAGGGGAAGCTAAAGAGAAGGAATGGTTAGACAGAGGGAATGTCAGGAGGAAGGTGACAGATGAGTAAGGATACCGAGGATGAGGGTTGGGCAGATGGGAAGAGTGTTTGATAGAATGGGAGCAGGTTAGTGTGCTAGGAGGTGTCTATTGACCTTACATTTAAACTCCTGGAGATTGTAGCCGTCGGGGATGCAATCGTGTGGAAGAGAATTCCACAGTCGGGAAGTGCGAGGAAAGAAACTGTTGGAGTAGAAGATACGGTTGCATTTTATCGGTTTCACTGTAAAAGGATGTCTAGTTACGCTGTCTCTTGACTGTTACTAGACTGCCAAATCTGCGTCCCCGGAACTCACTCCGGTTATTTTTTTTTTTTTTTTGCACGAGGAAGAGTCCATTCCACGTAGAAGGGCACCATAACTTTTAGGAAGATTGCTAGACTATTGTTCATGTCTAAAATAATGTATGCTATGTGAGTATCAAATTCTCCATAATCACTTAGATCGTTCCGTGTCACAGAAATTTTGCTGCTCCTAAATAAAATGTATTTTTGTTTCCATTTTCTTTTTATAGTATTCCCATCATCTCTTTGTCTAGTTTTGTCTTAAGTTTCTATTCTCTTTCTGTATTTTTTTAATCAAACCCCTTCAAGCAAGGCGATAATGCTACTGAGACGCAAGAGGTTACTAGGAGTGAAAAAAAAAACTTGAGAAGCAACCAGAAATTAAATCTTAAAATGGGAAAAAGATATAAATTTATACGCTTTTTCAGAAGATAAGGAAGGAGTCTGAACGGAGCGAAAGTGCATCTATCTACTCATATTTGGGAAAAGTAATCAGAGTTTACTCAGAGACGTTATAAATATGAAGTTGAACTAAACGTTTGAAGGAGCCGTAAATTCAATCCTAAACAGGTAAAAAGAGAAAACTCTACCCATATTTAATAAACCGGGGAGAGTATGAATTGGATTAAAAACGAACTTATCCATATTTCATCCATGAATAAAATAGTCCATCATTCGCCGCCACAAAGGGGTTTAAAAATGGGTTTAAAACTATTTCCACTTTCCGAATATTTATCTTTGATTCTAAGGGCCATATATCGTTGATCATAAGAAAGTTGAGCCCGGATTCTATTTAGATGGATGACCGCTTGAGAATACCAAATTCTGTATGATTGAATGTTCGTTTAATATAATCGATAATTCTTTTTCTTCTCTGTGCCTTGTTCGTTCCGGACGAAGGCGATCATGGCCTTCCACTTTTCCCTATCCCTGGGGGATCTGAGCACGACTTCTCCTGTTACACCATGCAATCCTCGTTCCGTCATCCACCTGATTAGGTCCTTAAAATATGTTATCCGTTGCTTTCCCCTGTCTTTGTTCCCTCTATCTGGCCTGTTAGTATCAGATTCTCCAAGCCCTCCTTCCTCATTGCGTGTCCCAGGAACTTCAGCTGTCTCTTCCTGATGTTCAATATTAATTTCCTTTTTGCTTCCATCATTTTCAAGACCTCATCATTGCTCACATGCTCGATCCATGATATTCGCAGCATCCTTCTATAGAACCACATTTCAGTTGCTTCAAGTTTTTCCTTCTTCTTTGATGGTATTGTCCAGCATTCACAGCCATATTGAAGGACGGACAGCACGTAGCATTCCAGTACTATCTTCCTAGTTTCTAGCAACATTGTCCTGTTTCTTAATACTTTACTCAACTTCTGGAATGCTTCCTTCGCCATGCTAATTCGCCTTCGGATCTCTGTGTCGCACTTTCCGTCTTCTGTTATAACGCTTCCCAGGTATTTAAATTTTTGTACCTGCTTGATTCAGGTATCCCCGACCTGTATTTGGTATTTGGGGCTGCACTTTTTACTGATGACCATGCATTTCAGTTCCCTTCATCTTTGATGATATTGTCCAGCATTCACTGCCATATTGAAGAACGGACAGCACATAGACATCCAGTACTTTTTTCTTTGTTTCTAGCGAAATTGTACTGTTTCTTAATACTTTACTCAACTTCTGTAATGCTTCCTTAGCCATGCTAATTCGACTCTGGATCTCTGTGTTGTACTTTCCGTCTTCTGTTATAACACTTCCCAGGTATTTAAATTTTTGTACCTGCTTGATTCTGGTATCCCCGACCTGTATTTGGTATATTGGGCTGCCCTCTTTACTGATGACCAAGCATTCGGTTTTTGTGCAATTTATTTCTAGATTTTTCTTGTTACTTTATTACACGAAATTAAAACTCGACTCCCCGACTTCAAATTTCTTTCGAGTTTATTTTATTCACTTGTGACGAGCATCAATTCACCTTTATTCATCACTTACTATGTGTGAATTATTAAGACGTCAATCAGCAATCCATTATTATATATATAATATTATTACAACCTGAAAATATTTTTTTTTGTTTTTCAGTAACCTGTATAGAATAGAAAGGGTGTAAATAAGTAAACAAATAAAAACTATAGATGTGACGTAATTATTCTAGTAATAAAATACTCACTTTTCATCGGGAATTTTTCATTAGTCCATAATTATTATGCAAAATTTGCAGTTGACTGTCCAGTCATGCAAGGTTTTATTGAATTAGTTAAGTAACACATATGATACAGGCTTGGGTGATCATGTCTCGAAAGAGACATAACTGACTAGGCTGAAGATTTTCCCGCAATAGATTGGCATTTCTTTCTGCGATAGACTAATTGCCAACCAAAGCGCAGAACCGAATTTGACCTGTTATTTAACCTATGGCTGGAGGGACAAGAGATGGATTCATAACTTTCCTTTTGTAATTTCGTTCACTGGAGTAGATTGTTCTAGTTTTATGATTCATGTCTCTTTCAGATATATTTTTATCAGTTATCTCCCTTTAACACAACTCTCTATGTGTTTAGTTCAACGTTACTCCAAACAATATCAATAGTGTAAATATTTACAATACCACATCTCAGAAATATAGAGAGATATTTAAGGTGAATATGGCAACAAAGATGAGGACAAAATTTCGACCAATGTAAATAGTGTAAATAATTACCATACCTCATCTCAGAAATATAGACAGATATTGAAGGTGAATATGGCAACAAAGATGAGGACAACAGTTCGAACAATGTAAACAGTGTAAATAATTACAATACCTCATCTCAGAAATATAGACAGATATTGAAGGTGAATACAACAAAGATGAGGACAACAGTCCGGACAATTTAAATAATGTACATATTTAGAATATCTTATCTCAGATATATAAACATAATATTGAAGGTGAATACGGCAACAAAGATGAGGCAACAATCCGAGCAAAGTAAATAATTAAAATATCTAGAATACATAATCTCAGAAATAGAGACAAATATTGAAGGGTCGCTTTATTTATATCCCCATCACGCTCTGGTCAATATTTATTGGTTTAATAACCATTATTAGAAATTTAGTAAGAACGAAACATATGAAGCTGGATTCCTATATTTTCTTTGCCATTGAGAAATTATAATGAATGTATTAAACACTAGTAGATTTTGTTTTATTTACAAGAATATGTTTATATTTACAGCATTTCAAAAATGCAAGGCAACAAATACATTGCAAATACATTTCCCATATTATAAAGTAATGAATATGAAAAGCAACCCAGCTTTCTGCACCCTTGAAAAGTGTCTGAAATAGCATACCATTGGGTGGTTCACGCCCAGTGATTGTGATAGCGGGAAGTGACAGGTCATCATCACGTCAGAGACTGTTTATCACCCTAGATACTGAACTCTTACACAATCACTCAGGTACGCTATACAATTGTAGTATTAAGCAAAGGTAGGCGCTGTGGGAGTTACACAAGCAGGCGCGTGTCTGAGCAGGTGTTTGCAAAAGTTACGGAAAAGCCATTGATTAGATAGGGAAGATAAGGCCTTAGTGATCGAGTGGATAAGGTCTTAAACCATAAATCTAATGGATTATTTCTTCACGGGTTCCAATCCTGTTCATAGCTCAATTTTTTGGGCATCTCGAAGTGGTGTAGGATGTGCGTTGTAGTGCATTGGATATCGGCTCGGAACGAGAAATCGGGGAGCCGAGTTTGAATTCCAGCTGACTTCCTTGCATTCACTTACGCACAAATACCCTTGGGAAAGGTAATAATCCGCCTATTCCTTCCAGTTATGGGTTAAATAACAGGACAGATTGGGTCCTATAGCCTTGGTCGGCAACCAGTCTACCGCAGAAAGCAATGGCAACCTGCTGAGGGATAATCTTCTACCCAGTCAGTGTTATGTCGCCAAGTATAAATGAATAACTCAACAACAGAATCAGAATATAAGTTGTATTCCGCGGAAAGACGGTTAGTATGCACAGAAGTGATTAGTAATATTTACAATAGAAAGATACAAGAGTCCAATCCGTCGTAAGACGTGTGTATACCTGATTACTTCCGGTACGCCACCGGAAGTGTGACTAACTCTTCACTGACTCGCACTGACTCTTCAGTATCTCATTAGAGACTCTCAAGTGACTCTCTACGACTATGTACGACTGTATTTACCAGCCTTCCCACGCAAGGCTGGATGTGACACATGGTCATTTTATAGTGGGTATTCCCGGCCATATAGCCGGGCCAAAAAATGTCTGTCTATTTAGAACCACGACTGGGTTATTGCTCTCTGCTCGGAAGCAGAGAGCGCCCTCTACCCGAAGGCAGAGGGCTGACAGTGTCGTAGAGTCGTCAGTCTAGTGACTCGCTACGACTTTCCTGTAGACAATCCACCATTGCTATATATAGCAATGGGAACAGTCCATTTGTAGTCAAATAGGAGCGGCGCCCTAACAGTCAGTCATGTCTCTTTCGAGAAATGATCGCCTAAGCGTGTATCACGTATGGCACTTAACTGACTGAGGTGGTGTAATGGTTAGCAAGTTTGTATCGCTAGAATCATTAGTGGTGAGTTTGATCCTCACTGGGTATCCCATACTTTCGACCTTGTGCCACATCTAAGCTGCTTATTATATAGAGTATACTCCGATAAGTACCGCTGTTATTATTATATTTTAGTTTTTAACCCTAACCCTAACCCTAACCCTAACTCATTATATTCCATGCCCCAAACATAGACCTAAGTTTAGAAATTACATTATGACAGTTTCTACTGAGCATTTTTACAAAGAAAAACAAAATAAAGGTCACACAGATTTTTACATAGATAAGTCTCTTTAGAAAAGCCGAGTAGTACTTGTGAATACAAATTTTGATTTAGTTGACTAGCGAGCCCGTCTACGAGTCTATCAGAATTTTCTTCAGTCAAACTTAGCGCTCCAAGTACTACTATTTTAATCTTATCACACACACACACACACATACACACACACACACACACATTATATATATATATATATACAATTGAATAAGGAACGAAGAAAATGTTTACAACGTTCAAAACATTCATTTAAAACTGTGCTCACAATAAAAAAAAATGAATATTTATTATAAATTATATTTTAGAAAATGTCCAAAAAATCTACTACAAAATTGCACCTTTTGATTCGACATTGAAAGAACATCGTCCTATCAGGTAATTAACAATGGTTGTCAATATACGTTTTATTGAAAAAAAATTATTAAAGCTCTTATTACCACAATTATTAACTACTTGATGAGACATTGTTCTTTCAATGTCAAAACAAAATGTACAGTTTTGTAATAGATTGTAGTTTGGACAGGTTCTAAAATATAATTTATAATATATATATATATATATATATATATATATATGGAGAGAGAGAGAAAAAGAGAGAGAATATTGACATAAGAATCAAAACTACATTGTGATTTCCAATGTTTTTAACAATCTTAAAACAGGAAACTTTAAGTTGCCAGGCATCGTTTATTCCTATGTCTACACTGATTATATCTTAACATTCTCAATCTCAGTTACTGTATTATCCTCCAATGTAGAATCAGCAAAATCTAATATATATATATATATATATATATATATATATATATATATATATATATATATACTAAGTCTAACAGATAAAAATCTCTTTCATCAAATAATGCATTTTCCAGGTAAATGAATTATTAATTACATATCCTTTAACCTATCGGAAGGAACGTTTAACGGCACAACAATTACTTTTATCTAAGCAATCGGGTCTTTTTTTTTTGTTTGTTTTCTAATTTCTTTGTATTTTATCATCGATATAGACTTTGTTGTTTCAGGTGATTGATAATATTGCTATTAACGGAAGTCGTTTCCTTTTTTCTTTCATTTTCTTTTCTATACTTTGAAAAAATTAAGTACCGTATTGTTTGTGTAAAATCCGAGAATGGTTTAACTTGAAATGAAGGCAAAAAGAGGCATAGTATTATACCGATACGAACGTTTTACTCAGATAACCTAAACAATATAAGATACGCAGATTATACAGCGCTAAATACAGACAAAGAAAGAAAATTATAAGATTTCCTGCAGAAGATAGTTGAAGAAATTAGAAAGAAAGTACTACATATAAGCGACAAGTCAACTGAATGCATGTTCATCAGTAAAAAGAGGGTATAGTAAAATCAAAAGGTACCGAATGTGTTCTAACAGTGGACGGAAAGTGTGACCCCGAGATCCGAAGAAGAATGGGTATACCACGAATGCGTTCTAGAAGCTGGGTAGATTATTGAGAGACAGGAAAATCTCGCTGGAAACAAAGAGAGTACTGGATTGCTATGTGATGTCTGCTTTTCAATATGGCAGCAAATGCTGGACAATCTTCTCAAGATGAACGAAAGACTTGAAGCAACAGAAATATGGTCATACAGAAGGATGCTGAGGGTGATATTGACCGAACATGTTATCAACGATGAGGTTTTGTAGAGAATGGAAACAAAAAGAATATTTAACACCAGAAAAAGAAAGCGTATGTTTTTGGTACATATAATGAGGAAAATGGGCTTGGAGAATATAATGTCAGATTGAGGTAAAGACATAAAGGCAAAAGCAACGCGTACATATTGATGGAATAGAGAAAATTGATGGCAGATTGGGGTTTGGAAGGAGTCAGGAGAAAGTGTGTTAAAAGTTACTAGGGATGGAGAGATGTGGAAGGCTATTATCGCCCACGCCCTGATGGGACACCCCACATAGAAGAAGAAGAAGAAGAAGAAGAAGAAGAAGAAGAAGAAGAAGAAGAAGAAGAAACAGAAGGAGAAGAAAAAGAAACAGAAGAAGAAGAAGAAGAAGAAGAAACAGAAGGAGAAGAAGAAACAGAAGAAGAAGAAGAAACAGAAGAAGAAGAAGAAACAAAAGAAGAAGAAGAAGAAACAGAAGAAGAAGAAGAAACAGAAGAAGAAGCGGAAGAAGAAGAAGAAGGAGAAGAAGAAGAAGAAGAAGAAGACGACGAAGAAGAAGAAGAAACAAGAGAAGGAGAAGAAGAAGAAGAAACAGAAGGAGAAGAAGAAACAGAAGAAGAAGAAGAAGAAGCGGAAGAAGAAGAAGAAGAAGCAGTTATAAGAAGAAGAAGAAGAAGAGAAACAAGAAGAAGAAGAAGAAGAAGACGAAGAAGAAGAAGAAGAAACAGAAGGAGAAGAAGAAACAGAAGAAGAAAAAGAAGAAGAAGAAGAAGAAGAAGAAGAAGAAGAATCTTACTGAAAACAGTATAATTACAAATACACTATAGTTTTACTGTCAAGGTTTGTTTAGCTTTTATTTTATTTTTCTTACATAAATGAAAGACTATTTTCTTTATTCTTATTGTTAATTATTATCAACAAAGTCACATTAAACAAAACTATGATTAATTAATTTAGTTAATAACACCGTAAAATATATTACCTGGTATGTCTATTAAGCATCTATTCTCTAAAATTGAATATTTTACTAAAATGGAAAAATACTTAAGCGATGGGACAAAAATATCAAGGATCACTTCCAAGAAGAAAGAGAACCAGGAGCAATACACAGTAAGACCAACGGGCCAGAAATGTCAAAAAACCGAAGTGGAAGCTGCACTGTCAAAACAGAAAAGAAACAAAGCAGCAGGTCCGGATGGCATCCCCACTATTATAATAAAGTCCATTCATCGTTCATTCAGTAATGAATTAGAGCACTCTTGTTACTGGCCTATGATACATCATACGCTAAAAGTCTGCCTCCTATCCCCCATAGCTCAGAGGTAGCATCGCTGATGGACGTCAATTCGGTCTGTTTTCAATCTTGGGTTAAAAGCAATCGGATTTCTAACCATAATGATGAGCTGTGATACAGCGAATCGGATCTGTCTGCGGATGACTGTATGTATATATATTCCTCCTGCAACGCTCAGATAGAGAGAGAGTGGGAGAGAGAGAGAGAGAGAAAATAACGAGGCAGCGTCGGCTCAGTTTAGTCTCTTTAGCACCAGTTATTAAACTTTTAAAATTTACAAGTTTTGAAAGCTTTTACCACGAGTTTACCCTTTAACGATATATTTTTTGCAATAAGTATGTCATCAAGTAGAGAATATATATATATATATATATATTTATATATATATATATATATATATAAAGTGAACATGTCAACGCAGAGAGGCAACAGACTGTTTTATGCTAGCCGTAACTATCCTGGCGCATTAATATATATATATATATATATATATATCCTCTCTATTATAATGAAGAATGTTGTGTATATATATATATATATATATAATTGTTTCGCCATAAGCAAGGCATTTTACTGCCACTGTTGTGCAGGGGTTACATAGGAGGAATGTTATAAGGAGTGAGAGGTTGCAGGGGGTATCAGGAAGAGAGTAGGAGAGGGAGACAGGAGATGACTCTTGACTTGACATTTAAATTCTTGGAGATTGTAACTGTCAGGAAAGCAAGTCTGCGGAAGAGAATTCCACAGGCGGGAAGTGCGAGAAAAGAAGCTGATGGAGTACAATATGCGTTTACAATTTATTGGTTTCACAGTTAAAGGGTGGGACCTAGTTGCTAATCTTGTAGCTCGAGGAAATTCTTATATCGGGGTTGCCAGTGAGTTAAGTTCATCGGAGCAGAAGCTGTGAAATTATTTGTAGAAGAGACACAGGAAATCCAAACTGCGTCGGTGAGAAAGCGACTGTATCCTAGCTGCCAAATCGGAATCGATCACATTACAGAAGTGGATAGCAGGACCTCCGAACCAGATAGGGCAGCAATACTCAATGCAGAGGTGGATGGTAGACTTGTATGTGCAGGATTGTTTGGGACGGGAAAAAACTTCTTGGCCCTATACAGAGAACCAAACTTTCTTAGCAGCGGATTTAGCTATGAATTCTCTATAGTTATTCCATTTGAGGTATAGTGTGAGAGTTAACCCGAGGAGGCGCAGTGTTTCGCTTTCAGGGAGAGAAGCCTGATCCATGTTAATGGGCGGGAGGAACGATTGTCTGTGGTGGTTATTAGATAGCAGTTTCGTTTTGGAAGCATTAAAATTTACGAACCATTTCTTACCCCAGTCCACCACGGATTGGAGGTCCTTTTCAAGCTCTGCAGCGAGGATTACTTTTTCAGCCTCGGTAGATTTTTGATCAAGACCAGAGTAAACCGTAGTGTCGTCAGCATATATGCCCACTTGGGATCTTATTGCATCAGGGGGATCGTGCCATATCAACCTCATTGTACGAATTTAAAGGAAGAACTAGATTAGGTCAAACAATTGTCCAGTTATACCATAACCCTGCAGCTTGCATAGAAGGCCAGCATGCTGTTAAACGCTTTGGAGATGTCAAGGGCCACAATTCGGGTTTCGCCGTTTTTGTCGAGGACCTGGTGTATATACTCAGTGATGGTCGTGAGCATATCAGCAGTAGACCTGCTGAACTGGTAGCCATAGTGTTTGTCAGAGAAGGGTCTATGGGCCGTGAGATGTTGTATCACCTCGGCGTTGATGATGGCTTGAAACACTTTGCCAACGATCGGTAGGTGGCTGATAAGGCGATAATTAGCGGAGTCAGAGTGTTCTTCGATATTTTTTATATATAGGAACCACGGTGGCGGATTTCCAACAGACAGAAAGCAGGAAGCAGAAAGGCAGTAGTTATAGAGTTTAGAGAGAACAGAGGAGATTTCAGGAGCACATTTCTTTAGGACAATGATGGCTATTCCGTCGCTACCGCTCGCCTTATTAGGGTCAAACTTAGAAATTATTTTGGAGACCACCGAGGGAGTAATTAGTATGTCAGTCAGTTGGCCCTGGGTTCGGACAGAGAAGTCTGGTACAGATAATCCAGACGAGTCCAGTGTTGAGTTAGCGGAGAATCTGCGAGTGAAGCACTCAGCCTTTTCTGTTGAAGAGGTGAGGACCTCAAACCCCGATATTATGCGACTGTTGATCAGAGCGGCCGCTCTTGACACTACGCAAGAGGTAGGGCTCCTAATTACCAGTCGGAAGCAGCAACCAGAAAATTGCCAAACTGGTACTTTCACAATGAAGAGATGTTGCCAGCAATAGTTGTTTCCAGTTAATGCGAAAACTTAGACTGAAAGAAAAATGAATGGATAAAAGTCAAATTTCGATTTCTTGCGATCGATATCAAATAAGTTTTTTCGTCGTAAACTAAATTTTGAAGGCTAACTAAGTCCTCTGAGTAAATGATATCATGGCTGAGATTAAGAACTACAATTATACCTTCTTAGAGCCAAACCCGAAGCAAAAACTAAAATAAAACGACTGAAAAAAATTACAGACACACAGGCAGATAAACAGACACACACAAAAACATCTTGCCTTTTATATATATATTTATTATCGATTTTCTGCACTATTATAAGAACTGCAATCTTGAAACTTCTGAATGTCATTTCTTATATCTTTATCTATGAGTGTATCAAATTTGATTAAAATCGGACCACTCCTTCTATAACCAGATTTTTTCGATTATCGATATTTATCGGGGGTACCTCGACACAAAACCTAGCTAAGAACACTCGCAGACGCTTAACGAACAACTGTGTAAATTTTTAAGAAAATCGGTTCAGCCGTTTCGGAGTCTATAGGTAACGGACACACACTCACTCACAGACACACTCACGCATTCACACACACAGAGACAAAGTTCCATTTATAAATAAGTCTATATATATATCTATATCTATATCTATATATGGGTTATTTTGTTTTTTGTTTTTTTTTTATGTCTTAATGTAAGATACGCATTAGTAGGTACACCAATATATATGTTTCCGTCATTTTAGACAGTATATGTATATAAATATTTTGCAGTCATTTTTGACGGCACAGAGCCACTCATTATAATAGATTTGCTGAAAGCCTTTGACGATTTCGACGTAGACATGATGACAGAAATAATAAATAACATCTACATCAGTGGCGATATATCGGAAGACCTAAGCAGATCAATTTTCATAGAACTGACTAAGAAACCAAGATAAATGAATGTGAAACCCACCGAACAATGAACTTAATGACCCACATAATAAAACTCAGCATTCAGATTCGGATGAATAGGCTTGCAGCAGAATCTGTCCAAAGATAGGACAAGAAAAATTCGGGTTCAAGAAAACTGGAAGAAAGAACGGGATATTTATGCTTAGAAAGCTATCAGCAAGGGCAATTCAAATGCAGAACACGTGTTTTATAACTACGCACAGCGTTCGAAAATATACGCCACACACATTTGTCAGAGTTGTTTGGCAACTTCGATATATTCGGGAAAGACATTAAGAATTTAAACTGTCAGCGAACCGCTCAAACATTTGTATAGATGAGAAGCAGAACGGGAGCCAGCTCCTTAGCTTTCTTTTCACATGAAGAAAAGGGGGATGATGCTTCGTTTCAGATTGCAATTGAGAATCTCTTTCGAACGCAATAGTGTCGTTCCAACTGACCTACTCGTTAGAAGCTGGCCAAAGAGACGTTGTTTTGGAAGTCTGCTATTGCTCTTATCTTATATCAGATGGAAGACTGCCATTGCTTATATCACATGTAAGATGGTAGACTGCTATTGTTCATATATCCTATTATGCTCAGCTGAATTGGATTTTCATTAAGATCAATTCAATACCCCTCATGTTGAATTTAACCAGAACGTCACTGTTTCTAATGTGACTACACAAATTGGTTGAATGTAGACAGGTCATGTTGAAGGCATCCATTTTGTTTATGTTGGCTGGACAGAAATGAACGAGAATCTAATATACAAGCGTGTGCACATTAATTGAAACAAAACGAATAATTCTTGGTGAGGGATAAATTCTGAGAAAATTTGTGCCTTTTCTTTCTTCTTCTATGTGTCTTGTCCTTTCAGGACGTAGGCAATCATGGCCTTCCACGTCTCTCTATTCCTGGTAACTCTGAGCACACTTTCTCCTGTAATACCACGCAAACCCCGTTCTGTCATCCACCTGCTCAGACCCTTCAAATATATTATCCACTGCTTTCCTCTGTCTATTTTTCCTCTATCTACTGGCCTGTTAGTAACAGGTTCTCCAAGCCCGCTTTCCTTATTGCATGTCTCAGGAAACCTCAGTTCTCTCTTCGTGATGCTCAGTATTAATTTCCTTTTCGTTTCCATCCTTTCCAAAACCGCATCATTGCTCACATGCTCTGTCCATGATATCCACAGCATCCTTCTGTAGAACCACATCTCAGCTACTTCCACTTTTTTCTTCATCTTTGATGATATTATCCAGCATTCACTGCCATATTGAAGAGCGGAGATATCCTAGCAATCTAGTATAGTGTTCTTTGTTTCTAGTGAAAGTTTCCTGTCTCTTAATGCTTTACTCAGCTTCAGGAACGCGTCCTTCGCCATGCCAATTCGCCTTCAGATCCCTGTGTCGTATTTAGAAAACTTACGTACTTAGAAAACTTACGCCATTAAATGTATATCTATAAATGCTCTGCGCCTGTATTTAGCACTTAAAAAAATATATTAAACTGTGGAATATATATCCACTCATAACTCTGGAATATGTATCCGCTTATATATCCGCGCGAGCGTGTGTGTGTGAATATAATTTCAAGTACATATTTATATATATATAAGATAATTAATGACAAAGAAGAAAATATTTGAAATATGCATAGGAAGAGGATGGGGAATATTTACAAAACAATCATTAGTTATAATTTTGCATAGGTAGGAAAAGATTAGAAAATGGGACACTGAAGTATGATTTTGCAATTAACTACTTTTGTTTTTTTGTTTCTTTTATTTGTTTTTTCTTTTATTTTCTTTTTAATCATTTCACCCCATACAAGCAGAGAGCGCTGCTAGTGTGCAGTAGTCTACAGTGAGAGAAAAAAAGCCTTCAGGGACTATTGAAGAAATGATAAACTATTAATTGAATGCAAGAAGACAGAAGATGGTAATTGACTTTGCATTTACATATTTGGAGTAATTATCAGGGAAGCATGTCAACAGAAGGAAGTTCCTGAGACGGAAAGAACGAGAAAAGAAACTGTTAGAGTAGAACGGCTGCTACATTTAACTATTTTAACGGTAAAACTGTAATTAATTTTTCCATATTGTGTTGTTAAAAGAACTGGTGAGAAAGGTGAAAGTAAATTCACGGTTGGATGATCTAGCGATTAAAGAATATTCTGTTTTAATTCGTTTTTAATTGGTACTTCTTTTATTTAGCGTAGCATTTTAAAAATCAAAATTATAGTCAAACTAATTATAGTGAGCAATTAATACATTGAATGTGTTGTTTTGTAAAAGATCCCCTTTGTGCTCATATAAACTTTTAATTAAATTCCTTGAAGTTTCTCCTATGTATTCTTCATGACAATTATTACAGCGAATTATGTAAATTGCTCATTCAAGTTTTGGCTTATTAAGTTCTATTTTGTGTAAGTCACCTATTGTTTTGAAAGTTGTAACAATTTTCATATTAAGCTTAGATAAATTATTTCTAATGATTGTAAGCTTAAGTTCTTCCAGGCTTGTAGAAAACAGAGGATATAGACCTGTTCTTTTCGCATAGCTAATTAGAATAAATTACAAGGTGTCATTGGTGGCTATTTGAATAGCACATTGTCATTATTACTATCACGTCTAATCTATCTTCTTGGTAAATTTTCATTGAGATACGTCCGCACTGAGACGCTGGAAATATTTTGCAAGACACGCACAAGCGTGTTTGACAGGTGCTGGATTACCGACCTTGACGTGTGACGTGTCTCAGCGGGTTCACATCTTTAACATTTGTGAAGTCTTGTAAAGTCGGTTATAAAATCTATCTCACTGTGCATATCTTGTTCAAATTTTGCAAAATAAATATTTTAATGCTCAACATAAATTTTGTTTAATTTTATCTAATTTCGTTTCATTGGGGCATGTACTTACACAAATATTTACACTGAAAATGTTGTCAGCTTTGGAGGCTGTATATAGGCAAATATCGCACAGGTAATGGTATTAAGACCGTGATTTTGAGTAACAAAGTAAAGTAAAAAGATTATAACTATACACGTGTCGAAAAACCTTCCACGAATCCACGAAGAAGGGAAACAGCAGTTTTAAAAAAAAGAAAAAGCTAAGTACATGAACATCAGTAAAAAGGGTTGGTAGCACACAGAAAACACCCCGATACGAGTAATCAACTAACAAAAAGCGCTCACTACTTAGGTAAAGCGAAATAAGTAAAACATACCTAGTGAGCCAGACGGATCTACATAGGTTTCACCTAAACGGATCGTCAGGGAAAGCTGGCTAACGAGGAAAGAAACAAACGACATGTATAAATGAAATTCAATTTACCCTCGTGACCAAGAAAAGCCGGCCTGAGATTTGGTAGGTTGTGTGTAGAGAAAAACCTTGCTATAGCTTCGCATAAACAAACCAATAATTTATTGAATTCTAAAACTGAAATATTAAATGAATTCAGGCATAGAAAGCCTTGGCGTTTTTATTAAGTTTGCTTATAGTGGGTTTGTATCATTTTTGATTTTTGTCTTTTGTTTTCGTTTTTGCATTCACTAATCTTTTTAAAGAACTTTAAAATTTAAAAATTAAAGAAGCTTTCTACAATAAACGTCTCCCCTATATGTGTTTGGTGTCTTCTTTCTTGGTCACGTGGGTTAATTGGATTTCCTTTATACATTTTGGTTGTTTCTTTCCTCGTTAGCCGGCTTCCCTTGACGATCCGTTCAGGTGAAACCTAGGTAGGTCCGTCTGGCTCACTAGGTATTCTTTACTTATATATATATATATATATATATATATATATATATATATATATATAAAAGGAAAACTCAACACGTACTGTTAAATATAAGAGACAATAAATGACTATTATGTTTAATCCTGAGCCGTTCTAAACATCGTATTTTATATTTAACAGTATATGTTTAGAAAATTATCTGCTGCCTCGATACAATATATATATATATATATATATATATATATATATATATATATATATGGTTAAATAAAATAATGACAAGAGGAAAACTGTATTTTAAATCGCCTACACGTTTCGTCCTGTGATGGACTTTTTCAAGACAAAAAGACAAAATGATCTTTATTCTAAATTACGTATCTATAAACAAAACAGTGTTGGCAACCACAAAGACGCTCACAAATCATTTCCAAAGATCAACAGAATATTTTTGTTTTTTAGAATTTCTTCATGTGTAGTGTAAAGTCACGAGATATTAAAATGAAGGGAAATTTGACCGTTTTCTTTGAAAACTGTTTATTTTGTGTGTAAGTCTGTTTTAGAATTTCTTCACGTGTAGCGCAAAGTCAAGTGATGTTAAAATGAAATGAATTCAACCGTTTTCTTTGAAATTTTTATTGTGAATGTTAGTCTGTTTTAGTATAATTTCCATAAGTAAAGGTGAGATTGGAAAAAATCCAGAGCGCAAATTGATGTTTTAGTAGTATTGGATAGCGGCGCTCTCGAGAACTTTTCTTCTGAATAAATTGTTTACTCTTTTCATTAGTGTGGCATTTTTAACATCGAAATTGTGGTTGAATTTATTTCTGTAAATCACTAATGCATTTGTACGATTATTATTACTGATGTCTCTTTTGTGTTCATAGATACGTTTTTTTTTTAGATTTCTACTTGTTTCTCCGATGTAAATAACGGATACACACACACAGACACACACAAACACACAGACAAAGTTTTATTTATAAATAAGTTTAGATATTATCATAAAATGCATTTATATAATCATATCAGCCTAAGCAAGGCGCTAACGCCCCTTATGTGCAGAGGGAGGGCTACATAAGAGGAAAAGGATTAACTAGAAAGAGAGTAAAGAGAAGGGCGAACCAGTTACAGACGCCATGAAAATATTTATAGAACAAAGGGAAGCCACATCCCGTCAGAGGGAAAGTAGCTGAAGTCGAGTAGGCCAAGTCAGTACCTATCACATTACTGATTCTCGAGAACACTGAGATGAAGAGCGGGTGCGCCTGACCATGTATGACAGAAGTATTCCCTGCACGGACGGATGGTTGATTTGTATATATGCAAGATGGATTCAGGAAGTAAAAAAACACATCCTGGCCCTACACAGTGACCCCAACCTTCTTAGCAGTGGGTTCTGAGAATGCCTTGAACAAAACGAGCATGCAAAAACGAGGGGTCGAAGAAGATGGAAACGAAAAGGAAACTGATATTTAACATTAGGAAAAGACAGCTGAAGTTTTTGAAACATATAATGAGAAGAGAAGGCTTAGTGAATCTGATGCTCACGGAACTGATAGATGGGAACAGAGACAAGTGAAAGCAACTCATGACATACCTAAGCAGATTGATGGTCTGGGATAAAAGGAGAAGGTGTATTAAGAGCGACAGCAGATTGGGAGATGTGGAGGGCCATGATACCTACGTCCTGTATGGAAACGGCAAGAAAAAGAAGTGGTCGACAAATATTTTTCAATTATATTTTAACCAATATTTCCAGAGATGCTCTCATTTTGAAACTGTTGTGGATTCCGGGTGAGGAACCACACAAAATAATGAACAACAAAAATAGGTATTTGAGATAGAAAAATAGGTTATATTAAACGTAAAGATACAACTGGAACGCAGGTTAGTAATCCAGTAAAGAATATATAAGTATTTGAAGTGAAGCCGTGTTGGAATTAGTATATCCGTGTAATACTAATCTGGCTGAGTAGAGCTCAGAGCTACTCTGACTTCTGACGCGGTACTCTCTGTGTAACTTCGGTATCTCTCGGTAACTTACGGTTCTCTAATGGATCTCGTACTGTAACTCACGGGACTCATTATGAAAGGAGTATACTCAAGTCAAGTCCATTATCATAAACAAAGGAGAGATCCCAACAACAGAAATTTATGCTGGTATCGACATATAACAGTCAGTCAGTCAATCAGTCAATTAAGTGCCATACTTGATACACGTTGTGGGCGATCATGTCTCGAAAGAGACATAAATAACTGGGCAGAAGATTATATCACACTAGGTTGCCATTTCTTTCTGCTGTAGACTGGTTGCCAGCCAAGACTACAGAACCCAACCAGTCTTTTTATTTAATCCATAATTTGTGCGCAAATGAGTGCAAGGAATTTAACAGTACCAGAAATAAATTTTAATCTATATATATTTAACTAAATAACTTGTTATTCTGATTCGAATAATTATAATTTTTTAAAAAATAAAAAATAAGAAAACTCTTCACCATGCGACAGCATAACAAGCAAATTATACAAAACCTTAAATATAAAAAATAACTTAATAAGAATTAAAAATATTAAGTAATTAATCCAATTGTGATATTTCTTTTCTCTCTAAAATAACATAAAAATATTTTCTGATTCCAAGCTGCAGTTGCCCAACTGAGCAGTGATTTGTTCAGGTTACTGCATCCATAAATTTCAATTTTAACCAGACTGGTCGAATTTATCCTCACTGATATATATATATATATATATATATATATATATATATATATATATATATACTACTACTACTACTACTACTTTAAAAACAAGGAATTTATTACCATTCTCAAGAGCTCTTTCGTCCCACATCTCATCAGGATAAAAATTGTTGGAGTCACAAATCAATCGAAAAAACAGCAACGAAAATGAAAAGTAAAAAAAAAAAAAAATGGTGGGCAAGTTAAACTAAATATACAGATAAATATATTTATAACGAGGGGAGAAGAAATGGCGTGCAAATAATTATCGAGGGACAGATAAAATAAAATATCCAACACTCTCTTTATTTTTGGGGGGATATTTTATTTTATTTCAACTCTACCTCTATAATTATTATAATGGCTATCACCACTAATAACATTAAAGGCAGGCACAGGGATGGTGATATCCTTGTGTTCAACTAAATTCACAATATGGCGGTACAGATGAACACCTTCACGATCGAGCTTCCCATATTAAACCTCAGCCCTATGTCACATCCACGTTTTAGTGCGAAAACGAGGAATATATATATATTTTCTCTGAAAAACATAAACATGTAGGTAATATCAGACAGATTTTGGTCAACAATACGGTGATCCTTACTCATACACACAGTAAGAGGAACCTGCAGATATTGGAGGCCATGTACATCAAATCAAATCAACCAACACTCAATAAAATCAATTTTAAAACAGGAAATAACATATTACATTGCATTTGACTAGATGGTTTTGTTGTCATTTCGCGCTATCCCGCGGTGTGACGTCATAAAACCGCATCGCAAACTTAAGAACTGCGTTTATTATTTTTGGTAACTATTGCCGTTGCCAAGCGGAGTTTTATGTCAACACAAAATAAAATCGTCGGTGATGGTGGATTTTATAATATTTCAGTTTAAACTACCTCTCTGAAGATGGCTCATGTGAGCCGAAAGCTTAGAAGAAAACCAATAAATAATTATCCAAATGTTGGAGAATTTTTGTCTTTATTTTCAACTGAAATTAAAGCAAAAATACGACGTTTAGAACGGCTCATGATTAAACATAATAGACATTCATTGTCTCTTATATTTAATAGCATATGTCTAGAAAATTACTTGCTGCCTTCGATATACTATATATATATATATATATATATATATATAATACAAATAAACTAGAGTCCGTAAGTTTACACTAATCAAAATAAACATAAATATTCGAAAAAATGCCAACAAACAGAACCTAAATCCGTCAAAATCCGACGAGAAATATGTCGTCGGATATTGGGAATGAAAAAAAAGAAACCAACGGAACAAGAACAAACAGTCAAGCATCCGCAAGAAAGACAAAAAAAACTAAGATGGAACCTAAACACCAGAAAAAGGTGCTCGATACGAAAGTACGAAAGTACGGAAGTAGAGCAAGAACACGAAAAATCTATACGTGAGCCACAAAATAGATTTTTCGTGTATATATATATATATATATATATATATATATATATATGTATATATATATATATAAGTTACTGCTCGATATAACAAATATTTTTGATCTCGCATAGGTGATATCGATTTAAAAAATGAATTCATTTCAACTTCAGAATCAGATTTTAATTTACAATATGTTATTGTTATATAAATATATACACTACCGGACATAATTATTAGGCCACCTCAGTTTAAAAAATACTATGTATTTCATACTATTTTTAGTATTTAGTGGATAATTCTAAATGAAAATCTAATGTTCATTTTGTTGATACTTCACAAAAACATGTGCATCAAATGAACTGTTCTGGTGCTCTCTTCCCCATGCAAGTCTCTTCTTCTTATAGGCTGGCCGAAGTAAATGCATCCTGGCTGTCTTATAACATTTTGCAAAGTAATAATAACAAAAGAACCATTGTATTTTCATTTACAATTTTCCACTTGGCAATAAATACTAAAAATAGTATGAAATACATCATTTTTTTTAAAAACCGGGGTAGCCTAATAATTATGGCCAGTAGTGTATATATATATATATATATATATATATATAGTAAATCTACAGGGTGCGATGGGTAAATTGTCGCCATTTGCCTTGTAAAATTTTGCAAAGTAATAATAACAAAAGAACCATTCTATTTTCATTTAGATTTTTCCACTTGGCAATAAATACTAAAAATAGTATGAAATACATCATTTTTTTAAAAAACGGGGTAGCCTAATAATTATGGCCGGTAGTGTACATATTGTTCCTCACCGATAGTACGACTCGAAGATTAATTTACAATGCAAATTTAGCAACTCAGTACCTACTTTTTGCGTTGATCTTGACACCTTTGTTCTGCTGAGGAAGTGAAGTTAAATCCCAGAATCTTAAAAAACAAGAGCTCATAAAGGGAGCTTGACTTCTTCAGTGTCAAAGACAACTATTCCAAAAATGGATGAGACTGTGTCACCATCCAGTGATTAGTCAAGCACGGTGAATATCGCTACCCCACAAGAGACATAGTCAATCAAAGAAATATTCCTTCAACAGGAGTGATAAAAGCCCCAATATGATTTTAAATGCGGCTCTGATTTGTTCCTTCAAAGTCATTTTTTGTTGTTCTTTACCCACAGAAATATCGATTTTACCTCACAAGGGGCGATTTAGATCGATATGTATAACTCTGCCATCTCCAGTCAGTTGCAATTCATCAGCACTTTAGAACACACAGCTACGACCAAAAGACGAAAGAACTCTCCTAGCTTTATGAAAAATATATTTACTGAAATCATGCGTGCAATAAAAATCTTCACTTCTTGTTCGTAAACAATTCCATAATGTTCAATTCGGTACAAACAATTCATTCAGTTCAATCGATGAATTTTTTTCTTGTATCGCCAGCAAAACATTGAATGATTATATTAATATGTTTATTTAATAGAGATTTTATATTTGTTTGAACACGAATCTTATCGGTTTTCCGTTGTATTATATTATTCAATTTCGGTCTAATAATATGCATTTCATTATCTCTTGTGTAAATATTTACTCGGGCTTACACAAGTTTGTAAATATAAACGTCTTCAGGTTATCGTATATCAGACCTATGTACATCCTCTGAACTACTCAACTACTACTACTACTACTACCACTACTACTACTGCTGCTAATAATATATATATATAGTCATCCGCAGACAGATCTGTTTCGCTGTATCACAGCTCATCAGTATGGTTAGATTCCGATTGCTTTTAACCCAGCATTGAAACCCGAACGAATTGGCGTCAGTCGGCGATTCCACGTCTGTGCAATGGGCGCTCGGTAGAAGGCAGACTTTTTAGCGTGTATATTATCATTATACACGCCCAGTAGCTGAGAGTGTTTTAATTCATTGCTGAATGAACAATGCGTAAATGCTAGAGAAGCTACTGTTTTTCAAAGTCTACCATTCTTCCAGAGTGCTTAATCAAGGTGTGAGAGCGTAAATAGTCATCCGCAGACAGATCTGTTTCGCTGTATCACAGCTCAGCAGTACGGTTAGACTCCGATTGCTTTTAACCCAGGATTGAAACCCGATGAATTTTTTTCTTGTATCGCAACATTGAATGATTATATTACTATATTTATTTAATAGAGATTTTAATATATATGTATATATAGTGTATCGAGGCAGCAGATAATTTTCTAAACATATAATGTTACATATAACAGACAATGAATGAATAAACATTGGTGCTATCACTATTTCTCGGGAAAACAGCATCGCGTAATGAAAAAGGCCTCAAACTTAACGAAAATAAAGTTTTATAGTCAAAACGTTGATTTTATTATTAAGATGAAAGATCAAAGTATTTTTTAATTATTTTTGGAAATTTTCTCCCGTTACATTTTAGTGTGTCGTCTCTCTCGCTGCTCCAATCTGACTGTCTAGCTGGCCTTCCTTTCGCCTTTTATAACAATTTAGTTTTTTTTTTTTTGCACGAGATGACTAACTCTTCTCAGTCTTGCAAATCGCTCCCATTGGTCAGAAAACAAATTTAACATCTACTCGCGAAATCCGGTTTCGACTTTTTCTTTAAGTATGTGGTCAATCCATTATTCTGTTCGGCAACAATCAGGATTTCAAACGTCACTGTTGCTTTTAATTCTTAATTTCCTATCCACCACTTATATGAAAGAATTCAACTTTAAAAAATAAAAAATAACGATAACAAAATTCAGAAATAAAGGAGGAAAACGCGAAAGTTGAAAAAAGAAATAGAGAAAAATGCTAAAAAGCGATAACAGACGGTTATGGCGTGCTACGAAAACTAAAAGAAAAAATATGCGCACGAGCGTACAGCCATACACATGAACAAATCACAATATAAAAAGCGAAATTTTGGAAATATTAACAATAAATTGAAAAAAAACCCAAAAAAACTGAAGAGTGCTCCGAAAAACAAATTCTGACTACGAAACTCCGGAGTCGGAATACTGAAATTAACATCAGTAAGCTAATTAACAATCTTTTAGTATATTAATTCTATTACTAATCCATATTTGATACTGATAACATTATTACAAAACCTGCTAGACTTAAATGTTTCCTATCGATTTTCTACTGCGAGAAATATTTGCTTCATACCGTCTTACACACACACACACACACACACACACACACACACACACACACACACACATATATATATATATATATATATATATATATATATATATTATGGTGTTGAAAACAAGAAATATTTTACTATGAGCTAAAATCAATTTTAAAACAAAAAAACACCAGTCGACCGGTTTTCCTGTGTGGATGAACAGACAGGGAAAAAAATAAAAAAAGTTATTGCATCTAAAGATGCTAGAGACACAGCAAAGCAAGCGCAAGCAAACAATCTCTTTGATTACAAAGAGAGGGTTGCCTGGAGCTGAGGAACAGCGTCTCCAACACTTTCAGATAAACAACGAGTGTGCTCTGGCCAAGAGTGACAAGAAGGGACTACAAATAAACTTTAAGAAAACTGAGTGCATGGTCATCAGCAAAAGATACAACCCAAAATGCCAAATACAGGTGGGGGATAACAGAATCAAACAAGTCCAAGAATTTAAGTACCTAGGAAGTGTTCTAACAGGAGATGGAAAGTGCCACACGGAGATCCGAAGGCGAATTGGCATGGCAAAGGACACGTTCCAGAAGATGAGCAAAATACTAACACACAGGAAGATCTTAATAGAAACGAAGAAAAGAGTGCTAGACTGCTACGTGATGTCAGTTCTTCAGTACGGCTGTGAATGCTGGACAATATCATCGAAAATGAGGAAAAAACTGGAAGCGGCCGAAATGTGGATCTACAAAAGGATGCTACGGATATCGTGGACTGAGCATACAAGCAACGACGAGGTGTTAGAAAGAATGGCAACAAAAAGGAAATTGATGCTGAGCATCAGGAAGAGACAACTGAAGTTCCTGGGACATGCAATGAGGAAGGAGAGCCTGGGGAACCTGATACTGACTGGACAGATAGAAGGAAGGAGAGACAGAGGAAGGCAGCGGATAACATATCTGCAGAGTCTGATCAGGTGGATGACGGAACGGGGGTTGCCAGGAGCAACAGGAGCAAAAATACTAAGAGCCACAAGGGATAGGGAGACGTGGAGATCCATGATCGCCTACGTCCTGAAGGGACAGGGCACATAGAAGAAGAAGAAGTTGATATTAAAGTCAGCAGTACAACACGGATTAACTATTAAGTGATACTAAATGGAAAACTCGGATGTAGTTAGAATTTTCACCAGACGAATATTTTTATTGAGTATCTTAGTAAGCACATTATGTTTAATTCTAACATCCAAAGGTTGTCGTCGTTTTATATATATATATATATATATATATATATTAGGGTAGGTCGATTTTCGAACTGTAAAAAGTCGCACTTAAAGAAAGTTGCAAAATAATATCAAGAGTTACCAGAACAAATATTTTTCTTCAAAACTTTGTATTTATTTGAGCATTTAAACTTAAAGACGAAATAAATTCGGATTTTTATCGCGATATAGTATCAGCTTAAATAAATCCGAGTTTTAATAAAAAGAAAAAATACAATACGCTTAATAATAGATATTTTTAAGTTTAGTATTCTTTTTCTTTAGAAATTAAATGAAAAAATCAAAATTAAAAAGGAATAAAACACTATGATATTTAGGTTAATATACAAATAACTATTTACGTATGCCGTTTTATTCATTGGATTTTTTTTTTTTTGTGTTCACCTGTTGAAATTACCTCCCCCTAAACGATTGTTTTCACTTTGTTTACTCTTTTACGATTTTAATTATCACGAATATCTCCTGTATTTTTTTTAATAGTTAAGACTTATTTTAATGAAAAAATCAACTTTTATAATTATTCTGATTTGTTATATTTTTAAAGATAATATTTATTTATTAAAAAGCCTGTTTACGAGCTAATCTCGGAAGTAACTCTATAGTGGGTTGCTTATCTGTTCCTTTTCTAGTTGTAGTGGGAGTCCGTTCTCGTGAAGGGTAATTGTATACTGTTGCAGGTGAACGGAATTTGGCCTTATGGAAGATAGCCCACTATAAGTCATAAAATGATTATAAAATCAAGAAAAGCAATTTGAGTAGAAAAAATTACATTTTTATATATACACATATCAATTAATGTTTTTACAATTAAAATAATACTTGAATATAGGTTCAACGGAGGTTAAAATGTTCATGGAAAATAATAAGCAGAAAAAGAATTAATGCTTAGGAATGTGGGAAGCGGAGGTATGTGAGGAATGTCTTTGAAGTAGTCGCTCCTTAGGTCAGTAAGTAGATTTGAGACAGGGTGAAGGAAAGAGAGGTGAAGGTACGAGCATAATAGCCACTTGACTTGGTCAAGGGAGATTCTAATTACGCTCGTCTGTCTACGTCGGTCTGTCTGTCTGGGTGCTTTCTGTCTCGGCTTTTTATATCTAATTTTTGGATCAAAAGCAGATCGTTTAGAATTTCACACTTGAATTTGATTCTGGGCTTCCCATTGGCTGGTAAATAAAATTCGCGTAGGCTCGCGAAATGGAAATTTGATATTTGATTAATTTTTATTTTTCAACCGGAACATCTGCGCGAACTCGGATGCGCAACGACAAGTTTTGGTCATTTGCCTTTTTGTTGTGAGAGAGCAAAGGTCCGGCCCATCGCTTTTGCTCGGTCCGTATTACCACAACTCTACTTTAAGTTAAGTAAATATTACTTTTGGTTTTCATTTAATGTATTTATTTCAGATTTTATCAAATTTATTTAAAAAATATTTGTGGAATTTCCTTTTTGATATTACATATATTTTTTCAGGTATTTCAGGATCATGAATACCTAAAAGGATCAGAGGGGCAAAAGGCACTTTCCAGCTTGGACCTGTTGATAAAGTGCTATACAAAAGTAAAAGGGAAAGAGAGAGGTTAAGAAAAAAATTAGTTTCATCACCAACAGCTTCAACATCAAATGTTCAGGCTAATGTTTCTTCCCCCTCCTACTCATCCTCCAAGTGAAAAACCAGAAGAAGAATATTTGCAGCCAAGGAGTCATCCAAAAGGCTCTTATAATTTCCAAGCTATGCTTTCAAGTTTGTCAGGGGGGACATATCTTCTAATTTTAGAGCCAGCCTTGTCAATGCCTTGCTCTTGGTTTTGAAGGCTATGGGCCTTCTTATACCAAATATTAATATGAATGATATTATAGATAAATGCAAAGTTGATAGGGCAAAGTCTAAAGTGAAAACAGATGCCCAACAAAAACATGATTAAAGTGTAGAAAGCCTTATATGTATTGCAGTTGATGGGAGAACGAATAAGGAGACATTGCTGTATGAGGAAATTGTGGAGGAAAATGGACAGAAAACTATGAAAAAACTAAGGAACCCGAACGCCATTTATCTTTTGCAAAGGAGGCACCATATGAAAGTCAATATCTGATACACAGAGTTCTCCCTAATAGTTGTGCAGAACAAGTATTGGATGTTTTGCATGAATTCAACAGTGAGAACACTATCGAGGCTGTCTTTATTGACAACACCTAATGCCAACAGAGGCTGTGAAGGTGGAATGGTTGCAATTTTAGAAAAAAAAAATTTAATTTTCATGTAATTGGTTGTTATTTGCACCAGAATGAACTACCTTTCAGAGCTCTTTTCAGAAACATAGATCGTTGCACAAAAGGCCCTAAAGCATTCAGTGGTCCTCTGGGGAAATTGTGCTCAAATGATTGCCATAATTTACCACAAATATCATTTTCCACTATTAGCAGTCATCTGCATTCAATTTTGAAAATTGATGAAATACATGATCTTAGTTGTGACCAAAGACCCCCTCTATGAATACACAGCGGATATTTCTAGAGGTAAGGTTGACTCTAGATATGCCTCCTGGAAAATTGGTCCTTTAAACCAGGCAAGGTGGTTAACTTTGGCAATCAGGCTCATGCGTTTATTGAGTCGTGGTACATACCCACAAAAGCTCACAACAAAACTTCACAGCTTAATAAGTTTTATTGTAAATGTGTATGCCACTTGTTGGTTTGAAATTAAATTTTAATATGATCCAGAAGATCAAGAAGCAGTCTCATGAAATTCAACAGATCACTTTGAGAAATATTCAAGGAAGTACATTATTTTTACTGTCTGAAAACCTATATTCCATGGTCAAATATGATGAAGTCGAAGTAAGAGAAGAAGCTTTAAAAAGAGTTTTGGCCATTAGGTAAGTAAATATTTATTTATATATCAATGACTCATTTATTTATTGCAATTTATAGAATCATTTTAAAGTAGTAGAGACTGGAAGTTTTGAAATGAATCAATAAATAAATTTTTATATTCTTTCAGGAGTGGGAAGTCAATCAAGAAAAGGTTAAAAAGAATACCAACCATTAATTTTAATGCCACACACTGGACACAATTGATAGATTTATCATTATGTGGCATTTTTGAACAATTAATGACGGAAGATTTTTCTGAATCTGAACTTCAGGAATCATTGTTAAATGGAACCAAGCTTGACTTGCCAAATTTGCCCTCACTTTCCCAAGGCATGGAATGGACAGTCAAGTTAACAACAGAAGCTTTGCAAACTCTATATGGTTTTGAAGCAAGACATCAACATATTACAGCTAAAGTGTTGAGTCAGAAATTGAGACCAGCATTTTTGTCTAAGGGCTCTTATATGGAGCAATTTGACTAAATATATTAAGCTCTATTAAAATAGAGTTTGTTTTTCCTTATTTATTTGTTATATTTTCACTTATAACAGAAAAAATCCTTTAAGGTATTCAAATATCACTGCTTAATTCATAATGTTAAAAGGCAGTTTCTTAAAGCAGATACTGAAAAAGGGGGGGGGCAGATTAATCATCATCTTTTAAATTAATATCATTTTTATAATATAAAATGACATTCCCTGATTTAAATACTAAAATTATTTAGTTTTCTCACTAATATTCAAGCCAAATCTTGCAAAAATGAGGAATTTTAGTATATTTTTGTCTGAGATCTTTGATTCCAAACGCTTCAAAAACCGTTGAAGTATTTGATCTAATATTTTGCATTAGTACTTAATAGGTCCATACAAAACTTTCGGTATTAATATTTTAAGAAAAGTGAAAAATCAACCTAGCCTAATATAATCAACCTACCCTAATGCGTATATATATATATATATATATATATATATATATATATATATGTTACATTAAATAATATAAATAAGTTTTGTCGATTTGTTTGACGTAATTTTTTTATATCGTCTGATAAGCTTGATAGCATTATCGTTGAAAGAGGAAAGAAAATCACAATATTGAATGTTTTTATTTAATCCTTTCTGAGCTTTCGGCTTACATCAGCCATTATCAAAGATGAAAATAGTGTTGGTTGTAACGGGTAGTTGGCGGACGGACGATAGTAGTAGTCGTCTATTTTTTATGCGTGGAGGATTGTGCGAAACGCCAAAAGTTGTAGTGTAATTTTCGCTTCCACCATGCACGAGGAAATTCATATATAGGGGGCACCATTGATCTAAGTTCATCGGAGCAGAATTATATATATATATATATATTACATTAATGTTAATATAATTTGGTATTATGATTTATTTAATTTCATACTTCGTGTATAATATTCGAATTTTCCCAATCAGAATACCTCTAACATCCGAAACTTGAAACAAATGAAAAATTTCAGAAAGCACTTGGAAGATTTTAGGTGATGTGCAGCTGTAAGAGACAACATTTTTGTAAGCGATTCTCACAGCTACACTTTTGGTTGTGGATTATCTCATAGGTGTTTCGAGCTCAGTAAAAATATTATTAAAAAAGATAAAGTTCTACATTTATCAGTTTAGGGATAGAGAGACGTGGAGATCCATGATCGCCTACGTCCTGAAGGGACAGGGCACATAGAAGAAGAAGAAGATCATGTTTATTGTAGGCGTCAGTTAAGTGCCTTACGTGATACACGTTTGGGCGATCATGTCTCGAAATAGACATGGCTGACTGGGCAAAAGATTATCCAGCAGTAGGTTGTCGTTGCTTTCTGCGGTATGGTTGCCGACCAAGGCTACAGAACCCAATCTGTCTTGTTATATAGGCCATAACTGGAGGGAAGTTATGGACTAAATTGTTATGTTTTCACTTGTAACAGAAAAAAATCCTTTAAGGTATTCAAATATCACTGTTTAATTCATAATGTTAAAAGGCAGTTTTTTAAAGCAGATACTGAAAAGTGGGGGGGTAGATTAGTCATCATTTTTTAAATTAATATCATTTTTATAATATAAAATGACATTCCCTGATTTAAATACTAAGATTATTTGGTTTTCTCACTAATAGTCACTTAGGGTATTTGCGCGTAAGTGAATACAAGGAATACGACTGGAATTGTAGACGTACAGAAAATATAAAACATAATTTTTGACTTATTTCGCGCCATTATGCGTATACAAAATTTATTAAATTTGACATGAAAATATATTCAGGGTGTATGTTATTTCCATAAATCTATCTTCAGGGTATACTATGTCGATCCAGGATGTTTTTTCCACCTGAATCCATTTTGCATATATACAAGTTAACCATCCGTCCGTGCATGGAGTACTGCTGCCATTTATGGTCAGGTGCCCCTGCCGTTCTCCTCAGTGTTCTTGACAAGCTCCAAAGGAGAGTCTGTAATGTGATAGGTACTGATCTGGCGACTCGACTGCAGCCACTTCCCCACCGTCGAAATGTGGCCTCCCTTTGTCTCTTCTATAAATACTTTCATGGTTTCTGCTTGGATGAACTTAAGTCACTGATGCCTCCTCAACAGGTGTTTACTCGTGCAACCAGACTGGCAACTGGGTCCCACCCTTTCACATTCAGGTTGGCCTCTAGCTCTCTCCCCTCCCCTGTATAACCTTCCCTTTCTCTCTACCTATGTATCTGTCATCGCACCTGCTTTCTCAGCTTTCTATTGTTCCTTTCTAACTAGTTTGTACTCCTCACTCTTTTCTAATTAATCTTTTTACATTTATGTAACCCCCTGCACATCAGTGGCGTTTCCGCCTTGCTCGGGGTGAAATGATTAAAAAAAGAAAATCTGTAATCTGTGTTATGAAATGTAAGCGGGTCTTGTTTATGGTTGTGTTCCATTTCCAAGCTGCCCCATTTTATAAATGTTACCGGGTTTTAAAATATTCGGATTCATTTGAGTTTGGCCAGAAAACCAAAGATTCTTTTATTTCTGTTCTTTCGCTTTTGCTTATAAACTTTGCATTCTCTACTCGTGGAAATGGTTAACGATTGATACTTCTGTTAGAACTACCAGAAAGTAGAATAAATTATTTTATTGACCTCTCAATTATAATAAAAACCTCTCTCTTTCTCTCTCTCTCTCTCTCTCTCTCAGAGGTAGAATCGCTGACAGATGCCAATTCGGTCGGGTTTCAGTCCTGTGTAAAAAGCAATAGGATGTCTAACCGTACTGATGAACTGTGTTACAGCGAATCAGATCTATCTGCGGATGACAACGCTCCCTTTGTCTCTTCTATAAATACTTTCATGGCTTCTGCTTGGATGAACTTAAGTCACTGATGCCTCCTCAACAGGTGTTTACTCGTGCAACCAGACTGGCAACTGGGTCCCACCCTTTCACATTCAGGTTGGCCTCTAGCTCTCTCCCCTCCCCTGTATAACCTTCCCTTTCTCTCTACCTATGTATCTGTCATCGCACCTGCTTTCTCAGCTTTCTATTGTTCCTTTCTAACTAGTTTGTACTCCTCACTCTTTTCTAATTAATCTTTTTACATTTATGTAACCCCCTGCACATCAGTGGCGTTTTCGCCTTGCTCGGGGTGAAATGATTAAAAAAAGAAAATCTGTAATCTGTGTTATGAAATGTAAGCGGGTCTTGTTTATGGTTGTGTTCCATTTCCAAGCTGCCCCATTTTATAAATGTTACCGGGTTTTAAAATATTCGGATTCATTTGAGTTTGGCAAGAAAACCAAAGATTCTTTTATTTCTGTTCTTTCGCTTTTGCTTATAAACTTTGCATTCTCTACTCGTGGAAATGGTTAACGATTGATACTTCTGTTAGAACTACCAGAAAGTAGAATAAATTATTTTATTGACCTCTCAATTATAATAAAAACCTCTCTCTCTCTCTCTCTCTCTCTCTCTCAGAGGTAGAATCGCTGACAGATGCCAATTCGGTCGGGTTTCAGTCCTGTGTAAAAAGCAATAGGATGTCTAACCGTACTGATGAGCTGTGTTACAGCGAATCAGATCTATCTGCGGATGACAACGCTCTCACACCCTGATTGAGCACCCCTGGAAGAATGGTAGACTTTGGAAAACAGTAGCGATACTATCATCTACGCATCGTTCATTCAGTAATTCATTAGACCACTCCCACTACTGGCGTATGAATACATGAATATCACACTCTACAAGTCTGCCTCCTTCTATTGAGAGCTCATAGTTCAGAGATAGAATCGCCGACTGATGCCAATTCGGTCGAGTTTCAATCCTGGGTAAAAAGCAATCGGATGTCTAACAGTACTGATGAGCTGTGATACAGTGAAACAGATCTCCCTGCGGATGAATATATATATATATATATATATACGCACACACTACCGGCCATAATTATTAAGCCACCCTAAGTTTTTTAAAAGAAAAAGTGCATTTCATACTTTTAAGTGGATAATTCCAAATGAAAATAGAATGGTTCTTTCGGTATTACTTTGCAGAATGTTACAAAGCAAGGAAGCAATTCTTCTGAATAACCCTAAATTTTCTTCATTCTTTCATTAATGAAACTGCAATATAGGTAATTAGTAAAGAATTATAAATTCAATTGATGCACAGGTTCTTGTGCAGTATTAACAAAAGAACCATTCTACTTTCAATTACAATTATTCACTTGACAATAAATACAACAAACAGCGTGAAAAACATCATTTTTAAAGCACTATGGTTGCCTAATAATTATGGACGGTAGTATATATATATATATATATATATATATAGGTGTGAGTTTGTAATCCTGGGTTTGTAACCCTGCTCTTGCGATCGTCAGACAAACTGTTTTTTTTTTAAAAATTGGTTATATGTAGCGTTGCGTATATTCGTGTATTTATGTGGAAGTGGGGGGAAATCTGTCGTCATGACAGACGCAGACATATATATATATATATATATATATATATATATATATATATATATATATATACATCCATTGACGCGCTCAAATATACGCACGAGCGTTCACCCACTGGGGCTTGCATAAACATTTACATGCGAATCGTGCGGGGCTCGGCATATACATGTATATGTGTGCCATTGTGCACATACATATGCATTCAGTTGGTGTATTCGAATAATGTAGCGATGACAGTTGTCGATTTCTCGTACGTACATATATACGTATTATGGGTACTGTGTGAAACTATGATAGGTAAGGATTGATATTATTTTATTTAAGGCTGAATTGTTATTTTTTATTTTAAAGTCGGTTATTAGCTTGTTTTTTGTGTTTGCGTATATTTAAATGGTAGAAATTCTAATTTGTAATGCTTGTTAGTGTTTATGTATGGTGTATTAATTATAGTTTAACAGAGAACCCATTATAAAATGTCGCTTGTTCTATTTTAAAAGTGACTTATTAATTTATTTTTTGCAATAATTGTTAGTGAAGAGTATATATCTTCGTCTTTTTCTTCTTCTTCTGTTGCTTGCTGTGTTCATTAAGCACACTTATCCATATTCACTTACTCACAAATACCATTGGGAAAGGTATTAATCCGTCTGTTACTTCCAGCTATGGGTTAAATAGCAGGACAGATTGGGTTCTATAGCCTTGGTCGGCAACCAGTCTACCGCAGAAAGCAATGGCAACCTACTGCGGGATAATCTACTGCCTAGTCAGTCGTGTTTCTTTCGAGACATGAACGCCCAAGCGTGTATAACGTATGGCACTTTAACTGATCCCTATACCTGATGGCGCTTATCACGCTTTGTCTTGTTACCCACACAAAACCCACACAGCCACATATTTGCTGAAACCCATCAAGTATATTTCGCCATCTTTAAGCTGTTTTTCTTTCCGTCTATCTGACATGTGAATATCAGATTTTCCAAACCCTCCTTTTTCTTTACATATATATATTTTTATATATCTACGCATCGCTTATTCAGCAATGAATTAGAACACTCTCAGCTATTGGGCGTGTATAATGATAATGTACACGCTAAAATGTCTGCTTCCTTCTACCGAGCGCCCATAGCTCAGAGGTATAATCGCCGACTGACGCCAATTCGGCCGGGTTTCAATCCTTGATTAAAAGCAATCTGCTGTCTAACCGTACTGATGAGCTGTGATGCAGCGAAACAGATCTGTCTGCGGATATATATGGATCTTATATATATATATATATATATCCTGTCATATATATATATATATATCATGTCACGTATATATATATATATATATATATATATATATATATATATCCTTTCATATATATATCCTATCATATATATATATATATATATATATATATATATTCAATTTGCAAATCGCCTGATAACACCACTCATTGTAGAAACATAGGTCGCGTAATAACTCCTTTACAAAAGGAAAATATTCAAAATTTAATTGCATTGAACCCTTTTTATACAAATGTGCACTGGTCTAACCTTATATGACCAGAAACTAAGTAATTAAACAATCAATCAGTCAATATATATATATATATATATATATATATATATATATATAGTTACAATCAGAAAGAAACACGTGAATATGCTGAGTCACAAATAAGGCAGGATTGTTGTGAATATAAGTAAAATAGAGGGTTCGCAGCTGTTTGTTCACATGGATGTCGGAACCCGAACAAGGAAAAGTAGTAAGCACCAAAAGTTTATTTGGACTATAAAATAACGGTTGCGGTGGAGAGTTGTGATTAGCCATTTGCTTAAAGCACTTGGCACATTAACTAATAATGTAGATGTTCTATGTTAAACGATCACATGCATACAAATGTCTCAAATAACATGTGCATCAAACGTACTTACAATCAACGATTCTCCTCCAAGAATGGGTTAAATATTAGAACTTCTGTCGGGAGACAATTATTGATGTTTTATTCACTGACGAAAAAATAATTATTCTTACAATCCAAAATATTTCGGCTTTAAATAACCCCTAAATGACAGATTCACCGTAAAATCAAATCAGTCAGCCAACAGCGATAAAGGTCAGAACAGATTCACTGATACGATATATTCATCTATTTACGTGACTCAGTGCTAAAGTTTCGGCGAGTTTTACTATGTTCTCCCAGCAGCTATGGGTTAAATAGCAACCAGTCTACTGCAGGTAGAAGTGGAAACCTGCTGTGGAAAAATCTTTTGCCTAGTCAGTCATGGATCGAAAGAGACATTATCGCCCAAGGTTGTATCACGTATGGCATTTAACTGACTGATCAATATTAAACAACTGTACAGCGGTACGGAGTGGGTTCTGTAGCCTTGGTTGGCAACCAGTCTACCGAAGTAAGAAATTTCAGCAAAGCGCGGGAAAATCTTCTGCCTATTCTGTCATGAATCGAAATAGTTGTGATTGCCCAAGCACGTATCACGTATAAATCTTATCTTACTGAACTTTTTTTTAATAATCATGTCACCCCAAGCAAGGCATTTTACTGCCACTGTTTTGCAAGGGGTTACATAGGAGGAAAGTTATGAGAAAGAGTGACAGGTTATAGGAGGGTGTCAGGAAATGGATAAGAGAGTGATGAGAAGACTGATGAGAGTGGAGTGGACAGAAAATGGAGAATGAGTGAGAAAATATGCAGGTTAGTGAGAGAGGAGATCACTATTGACTTTACATTTAAATTCTTGCAGATTATAGCTGTCTGGAAAACAATTAAATGGAAGCGAATTCCACAGGAGAGGAATGCGAGAAAAGAAGCTGTTGGAGTAGAATCTGGATAAACAGAACCGAATAGCAGTACAGACTGGGTTCCACAGCCGTGGTTGGCAACTAGTCTAGCGCAGAAAGAAATGGAAACTGACCACGGGTAAATCTTTTACCTAGTCAGTCATGGATCGAAAGAGACAAGCTTGTCTATCCGCGTATCACTTATGGTACTTAACTGACTGACTGGTTGACAGTGAAAAGTATCTATTGTCAAAGTCATAATTAAAATGTAGCATTTTCTCGTTTGGCTTAACTATGAAGATGGAGATTTTCTTTTCAAATCTTACGTCTGCTTCCGGTTGATTACGACACCATAGAACACTTTACACTTCCTTTCCCAGTGTACTTTGCGGCGTAAAATTTCAACAGCTCTTATTCCTTTAACAATTCGTCTGCGCATGGACAAGTGACCAGTGTCTGACTTCAAATTTAACAACTCTTTATGTATATCTTTGAAGATGCAGACATTTCTGAAGATTGTTCTAGTGTTTCGTTCATGTCTCCTTGTTATCTAAGTCGAGATTTCTTCCGTTTGTAAGTGTCTGTACTGATGCTATTGAAAGCCTAAGAGAATTTTTATACGCTGTAATGTGCCTACGACCTGTTTAAAATTCTATGGCTTTTTTTCACTCCTTTTATTTTTCTTTCTTTCGTTTTTTTTTTTATGCAGTGATTTTACCGCTTTTGCATCTCCTCTTTTTTATGCAGTTCCTTTCACACCTTTTTTTTTCAAGAATAGATTATTTTCTTGCTTGTTTTGATAATCTTTCTCTTCTAACGTTCTACAAATCTTCTTTCGTTTTTCGTTTTTCGTTTTTCGTTCTTTCATTTTCGTTTTTCTTTACTTCTGTTTTCCGTTCAAATTTTTCTAATTTTCTATTTTCCTTAAGCTTTCAACGTAATTCCGTTTCAGGTTTCTTTCTTTCTCAGTTTATTTCTCCTTTGCATTTATTACATTTGTTTCCTTCCTCGAAGATTCTGTTTTTCTGCCATTCATTATTTTTATTTTTTGGTTTTATTTTTCGCTCCCAATTTCCATTCTTTTTCTCTTTTGTAGAATTCTTTTATTTTGATATAACATTTTTTGTTTCCTATTTTCAACATATTTTTCTATTAAGATTCACTTTCTCCCGCCCACTGTTTATGTCTAATTCATTTTTCTTTCATTCATACACTCTTTTTTTCTTATTATCTATCTATCTATCTATCTATCTATCTATCTATCTATCTATCTATCTATCTATCTATCTATCTCAAGTTTTTTTCATATCTATCTATCTATCTATCTATCTATCTATCTATCTATCTATCTATCTCAGTTTTTTCATATCTATCTATCTATCTATCTATCTATCTATCTATCTATCTATCTATCTATCTATCTCAGGTTTTTTTCTATATCTATCTATCTATCTATCTATCTATCTATCTATCTATCTCAAGTTTTTTTCATATCTATCTATCTATCTATCTATCTATCTATCTATCTATCTATCTATCTATCTCAGTTTTTTTCATATCTATCTATCTATCTATCTATCTATCTATCTATCTCAGTTTTTTTCATCTATCTATCTATCTATCTATCTATCTATCTATCTATCTATCTAAGTCTTTTCATATATATCTCAGTTTTTTTCATATCTATCTATCTATCTATCTATCTATCTATCTATCTATCTAAGTCTTTTCACATCTATCTATCTATCTATCTATCTATCTATCTATCTATCTATCTATCTATAACAGTTTTTTCGTTATCTATCTATCTATCTATCTATCTATCTATCTATCTATCTATCTATCCACTCTTTTTATTTCTTATACGCATTCATTAATTCTGTCTTTCGTTCTATCTTACATTCTTTCATTTACTTTGACTCCTTCGTTTTTTATTTCGCTATTATCTTTTTTTTTTTTTTCGTTATTTCCCTCTTTCTTTTCTTTGGTCGATCATTCACTCTATCTTTCATTGATTGTTTCCTATTTTATTCCTTCACTTTCTTTGTTGTTTTTTTATTCCTTCTCTTTCTTTGTTTTTTTTTTTTACTATTTTTTTCAGAGATTCGTTCTTTCTTTTGTTCTGTTTTTGTTATTGTTGTTTGCTCTTACTTTCATTCAAAATTTTGTTCATTTTTGCTCTTTCTTTTTTCACCAAGCACTTTCTTTCTTTCGATCTTTCTTTTTACGTTACGTCTTTTATTTTGCTCTTTCTTTTGTTCGAGGTTTCTTTCTTTCGCTATATCACCCTTTCATTCCGTCTCCCTTTTTTCGCTCTTTTTTCTCTTATTGTTCGTCCTTTCTTTCAATCTCTCACACTTTTTAATTCTCTCCGTCTTTCTTTTTTTCCTTTGTTTTTCGTTCTTTAACCTGTTCTTTCTTTCTTTTACTTATTCCTATCTAATTTTTAATTTGTTCCTTCATTTTCGTCTTTTCTATTCCTTTCTTCTTGAAAACCTTTCTCCTTTTCTTTCAATCGTTTCCCCAAATGTTCAGTCTTCTTTCTTTCTCTCTTTCTTTCTTTCTTTCTTTCTTTCTCTCTTTCTTTCTTTCTTTCTTTCTTTCTTAATCATTAGCTTTCAACTTTATTTCCTCTATACATACTCTTTTGCTATTTCTTCTTTTTCTTCCATCATTTTCTCTTTTTTTTTCTTCCTTTCTGTTTCATTTTCTCTATTTGCTTCTTTTTCTTTGCCTACATTTTCTGTTTTCTTTCTCGTCAATCAATTCATGGCAATTCACACGGCTCCATCAATATTCAATGATCTGCTTAAGATTTTATGTTGAATTTGAAACTCGCTTCAACTTAACAGAATTTCACTGTAAATCTCGTTAAATCTCGCGTTACAACTTTGATTCCGTCTTTGACTACAGAAACCGCTCGTCTAAATAGAGTTCTGGTGCACTTCTGTTAGTGGAATGTCGATGTTCTTAACAGCCATTTTTTCTATAAAAATAATGGAAAATTGGTTCTAAAAAAGAAAAATAAGACAATGAAACCCCGATAAACATTGTACCACATACTATAATTTCATAAATTCTGATAATATTTCTCACGGTGTTTTTTCAACCTGTACCAGAACTATTTCATCATGAGTAACCAACAGTTAAACGTATTCGTTCAATAATTCCGTTATTCTTTCCTCCGTTAATAGGGTTATTTCTAAACATAATTATTGAAGATATGCTATAAATCGTTCCTAACAATGGTTATAGACACTCTAAGGTGTGTAAATTTAATCTTAGAAAGTACAGTTTTAATTAGAATATTTTGTTTGAAATTTAATCCTTGACCCTTTTATTGTTTTTACCATTAGAAAGAAAAATAAATTTTGAACTTAAACCATTATTCAGTGTTAATCTTTCATTAACTAGGCCATGATTGATCGATGTTAAGATTTTTTGAGATTCTCACTAAACAATTCAAGTACATGTGACTAAAAATTAAATGTTCTTTGAAGATGGTATATAAAATATTGTCAATAGTAGTAATAAATGTACTGTTAAAGAAAGGATTATTCCCAGTTTACTCACTGTTCCCCCATTATGGGCATTATTATATTTTCATAAATGATCTCCCAGACGTGATCAAGTCTCAGATAGGCATGTACGCAGATGACACCACAATTTATTCCCGCATCCGTATGAAATCCAACGAGGCGAACAAACATTACCACGATGCTGATTTTAAGAGGGATCTACAATCTGTAGCGGAATTGGAAAAGAACTGCCTTGTAAATTTCAATGCGTCTAAGACAAACCTGCTGCCTGTCAATCAACACAAGCAACCTCTCTTGCCTCGCATAAGCATGGACCAAGCAATATACTTCGCATCTTCGGCCTTACCCTCTATTACGATCCCAAGTGGAACCATTACATTGAGTCAATAGCTAAATCCACTGCTAGGAAGGCTGGGTCACATCCGTCCGTGTATGGAATACTGCTGTCATATAAGGTCAGGTGCCTCCGCTGTTCATCTCAGTGTTCTGGACAGGCTCTAAAGGAGAATCGGCAATGTGATAAGTAGTGACTTGGCGGCTAGACTCCAGCCATTCTCTCACCGACGGGAAGTGGCTTCCCTCTGTCTGTTCTATAATTAATTTCTTCGCTTTTGCTCCGAGGAACTTAAGTCACTGTTGCCCCTGCAACAGTAGTTTACTCTTGCAACATGACTAGCAAATGGGTTCCACCCATTCACATTTAAATCAACCAACTGCAGACGACAATTTTTCTCCAACAGCTTCTTTTCTCGCTCTTCCTGCCCGTGGAACTCTCTTCCATATTCTTGCTTTCCTGACTGCTATGACCTGCAGGAATTTATATGCAATGTCAATAGCCATCTCTTAACCATTTGGCTCCAGTTCTTTCTACATCATTCAGTATATCTTTTCGTTTCTCTCCACCTTTGCAACTGTCATGACATATGTATGACCATCCTACCCTTGCTCCTTTCTCTGACACCCTCTCTAACTGGTTCGTATTTCCCTTTACTTTCCCCCTATCTAATCTTTCACTCTTATGTAGCCCCATGCGCATCAGTGGCGTTACCCCCTTGCATTGGGTGAAACGATTAAAGAAAATCTATCAGATAATAGAGCAGATAGATTTGTCACATTCTTTTGGAAAATAATATTGCACTGATTGGGAAAGCTGCAGTTTCACGTGCTATGTAGTGACAGGGAAACGTAGATTCACAACTTTAAGCAGTTTTTAGCATTTACTTTTAAATATTGTCTTAAATATCTACAGTAATAACTAATTGCAGCAGCTTATTTCTTACAAACTGACTACAGAGGTTTACTATTTCAAGAATAAACCAAAATAAAGTTTTTATTTTTTATATTATATACATTGGGTGGAAAATATATTCAAATCATTACAAGCCAAGTATTAAATTTATTCTATTCATTAAATGAAAACTGTAAAAGTTGAAAAAGATTGCAAAAATGCTAATCAATGAATACGCTCTTAACTCATTTTTTAGATAATAATTTATAAAGATTAAAAATAAATATACGTATATATAACACTATAATACAGCCGTGCGTAAATTATGATACAAAATATTTTAAATTTGAAATGCTTATTAAAATTGCCATTTAACAAGTTTGGTATAATTTAGTTTAGTTTAGTTTAGTTGTTTGTTTGTTTTTACCAGCACATCTACACTTTTGGATCATTTAATGCTGAAGAATTTGTTTGGTTTTTGTTTACTGCTTGTTGAACTTTTGTGAGTATTGCTGTCGAGATATAAGTAGAGGTGTTGTGATTTGATGTGTGATGGTTATGTGCTATCTTCTTTTACAACTACCTTTTGTTATATAATTTTGTTACTTTTAGAAATTCTAAAAGGTCATTTGAGTCAGCTTTGTTGAAGATGTCTTTCAAATTGTTTTTTATAATATCTTAATCGCATTTGTTCTTGATCTATGCAGCTTTTTAGTATATGTTTCACTGTGTAGAGCTCCTGACATGGAATGCAAATTGGTGCCTCCTTACCTTTAAGTAGATGTGAATGGGTGACAGCGGTCTGTCCTATTTGAAATCTTGTCATTACTACTTCTTCTCTTCCTGACATTTTCATATTGGAAATGTTAACTCCTATCCAAACACTGAGCATTCATTATGCACTATAAAAACGTATAACATTATAGTATAATGAAATTGTTGAGTATAACTCTTTGAGGTAAATGAAGGTCTTATTTGATGGTACAACAATTTAGTAATAATGTACTTTTGCTTTGATTCTTATTCATATACTATTAGTGAAGCTTCAGTAGTTAATTTAACTGATATTTCCATACCTTGCCGATGAACTTAGCTCACAGGTACCTCCTATATATGAATCTACTTGAGCCACAAGATTAGCAGCTAGGACCCACAGTTTTTCTGTGAAACCAATAAATTGTAAACGCAAATTCTTCTCTGTCAGTTTCTTTTCTTGCACTTACCGCCTGCGGAATTTCCATCCGTTTACTTCTTTCCTCGACAGCTACAACCTCCAAGAATTTAAATGTAAAGTCAATAGTCATCTCCTATCTCACTGCATTGTCTCTCTCATGCTCCTTTCTCCGTCAACCTTCACCCTCATCAGTATTATCATCCTTCTCTTACCCTCTTCCTGACACCCCCTGTAACCTGTCACTCTTTCTCATAACATTCCGCCTATATAACCCCCTGCACAACAGTGACAGTAAAATGTCTTGCTTAGAGCGACGCGACTATAAAAAAAATGTGCGTTTTAAATTCGACAAATCTGTCGTCATTCTATTCATTAAAGTTTGGTGTAGCTCATTATTTGAAAATGTATTAAAACCATAATTCTAATCATGAATGATGCATTTTTTACATAATTCGATAAGTGAAAATTGTAAAAGTTAATACCATTTCATAAATCATAATTAATGAAAACACAAATAATAGATCAATATATATATATATATAACACCATTATACTGCTAGGAACAATTTATGAGACAAAATGATTTAAATTTGAATTGTTTACTGAAAGTCGCTTTTTATAGCTGCATTGTATAACATTACATTATAACAGCTAAAGTTTTCTGTATAATTTTGCTTTGAAATAAACGAATGTCTTATTTGATGGCACAATGATGCAGTAATAATGTTTATGCCTTGCTTCTTATCCATACAATTTCTGAAGATTCAGTAGCTAAACTAATTTATTTTTCAACACCTTGTATCAATCGACAAATTTAACATTGTCTCTTCATTAGAACCTCTTGCTGTTCCTCATTTGAAAATGTACAGAATGACCTAATTTCCGCAGGTTTTTGGCTTACAAACACACTACAAAATTACACTATTTCAAGATTAAATCAAAATAAAGTTGATATTTGTTTGCATTAGAAACACTAAAAGGGAAGATACATTCATTCCAATTAAAATTATGAATCACTACAAGCTAAATAAGCATGTCTTTACGTTCGATGAGTGAAAACTGTGTGAACAGTGTAAAAGATTACAAACACGCTAATCAATGAATCAAATATTAGACACTATTTTAGAATATAATTAATATGGCAAAAACAGGCTTAATTGTATATACACCAAAATAATTTTTATTATATAAAATATTTAAAATCTGCACTATTTATGCAAAATCACATTAAACTATTGTACTGTATAATTATTACGTCATCACATAACTAAATTGTTCAGTATAATCCCCATTTGAGTTTAATGAAAGCCATATATGTTGGAAAATGATCATCACTGCTTCCTTATTATAATAATGGCCGTTGTCACACTCACACACACATACACACACACACACATACTCTCTCTCTCTCTCTCTCTCTCTCTATATATATATATATATATATATATATATATATATATAAAGCATCGCTCATTCAGTGAAATGAATTAGAGCACTCTAGCTATTGGGCGCGTATGATGATATGCGCTAAAACGTATACCTACTTCCATCGAACGCCCATAGCCCAGGGGTAGAGTCGCCTACTGACGCCATTTCAGGTCGGGTTTCAATCCTGAGTAAAAAAAAAGCAATCGGAGTCTAACCGTACTGATGAGCTGTGATACGGCGAAACAGATCTGTCTGCGGATGACAATATATATATATATATATATATATATATGTGTGTGTGTGTGGGTGTATTTAGGCAGCGAATTTTCTTTTACACATGTCAGATTAAATAAATTGCAAACAATATGTTTGGTTATTTTTTAATAAAATCCGTTCATACTCGCCGATAATCTTTCGCGTCTTCCAATCAAAAGATGTCAGAAATGAGCTGTAACGTTGACAGATGTTATTCATTCATTTTTAAGGTACCCAAGTACTTTCAATCTCTTTTTCCGATGTCATCTTCAGGGATGTGAGTTATGGTAACAAATGTAACAGGAAAACTCCGTTGCTAAAAATTACTGGAACATTTTTTCTGCTTCAAATATAACGGTTGACAAATTTTTAGTGTTCATTAGTACGTGAAAATTATCCAAAATGGAATTTTTTATATGTTGTAATGTCATGGTCATGTACGTGTTAAATCATGAAAAAACGAAAATTACATATGCGGTATAGCCATTTCAGCGAGAAAAAACCTCACTTCTGCAGCGGCAAAAATGTGTATTATTATGAAATTATAGTACAAAATTCATTTATCGGAAGTTTACTCAAAGAAAAGTATACCCGGATGTCAGTCAGTTAAGTGCCATACGTGATACACGCTTTGGGCGATCATTTCTCGAAAGAGACATGACTGACTGGACAGAATATTATCCCGCAGTAGGTTGCCATTGCTTTCTGCGGTAGACTGGTTGTCGACCAAGGCTATAGAACCCAATTTGACCTGCTATTTAGCCTATAACTGGAAGGAAGAGACGGGTTAATAACTTTCCCAAGGGTATTTGCGCGTAAGTGAATATAATGGATTCAACTGGAATTCGAACTCGGCTCCCCGGTTTCTCGTTCCGAGCCGATATACACGAAAAAAAGTTAATATCAGAAAAAATAATGGGAGGGGTGTTAAACGTGAGAAAGAGTAGATTTTGTGAAAACGTTGTCGTCTAGACGTTGATAAGAAATTTAGGGAAGAATGAGATAAGAAAAGTAAAGAGAGACAGCGGAAATGCTTCAAAGCATTATCATTGAAAACTACTTTTCGATTATAACTATGTTAAGAAAACGGATTAAGGGTAGTTTTGCTTCGACTCTGTGACCCACTCTTCTCTTTCCCTTCGCCCTCTCTCTTAGATATGAGCTCTTGTTATTTGTCAGTTGCCTTTTGGAAATGATTCTTTTTTTTTTGTATTACACATTTGTCTTCCTGCACATAGATGCGGTTAAATTTTTAAAAATATGTTTTTGATTCCTTCCAGTTAAAAATTGAGTCAGCACTTTTTACGGTAGTAAAGGCTTATTTAATTTATTTTGTTTTTTTTCTTTAAACTTCAAAGGGAAGGTACTGTAAAACTATTATATAGGCTTTGAAGACTTCTCCCGACTTATACTATGTTAAATCTTAGTAAGTTCTTTTTTAAATGGATTAGAGAGACCCTCATTTACCTCTACTCCTGTTCTTTAGAACAGGAGTAGAGTTAAATGCTTTGTTTCTTGTTTCGGAAGAAGTTCCCGGTTTTTTCCTCTCCACTAGTCCTAGTGGTAGTGCTGTCGCAAGATTCTTGCAATATTTGTGAATGCTGGTAATGTCGCTTTATTTAAAGGCACCGGGTTGGCAGATTCCTGGTTACTGCTTTGACTGATAGGCGCATGAACACTTGTATAGCGTCTTGAGAAGCTGCTCTGATTAAAAGTTGTATAACACCGGGGATTCCTGTAGTGCTATATCACGCAAGGATGGGTGTCCCTGCATGAATGTCTGGTGGGTAACCCTGAGGCTACATTATGCTGCTGTCTGCGCCAGTTTCCCTCCTACACATGCTGCATACAGCGACCGACTGATTCTACTCTAGGCCTCTCTCTTAAACACACTAACCATCAATTCACACGATCAAAATAGCAAAACTAAACCAGTTAATAAAACAAAACGCAAACCTGTCAAAATCTCCTTCGCAAACATACGAGAAACACGTCTTAACTTTTACAAGGTTGCATCCTTCCTTCAAGTAAATTCACCTGATATCTTAGCCCTCTATGAAACTAACCTTGTCCTTTCTATCTCTTCTTCTGAGTTTTACATCCCTGTTTACCATCTTTTATTCATGAAAGACTATATGCATAGGCTTGGAGTTTAGCTAGGGTGATCTCTCTTGAATCCCTAGATCATTGTTACATGTGTTTTGTCTTTTCTTACTAACCTCGGTTAGCTTTCTTATCTTTTTCTACCGATTTCCCTCATATCCCGACTGTTCCGTACTTGACAGGATCTCTAATAATATGGATAAGGTCATTTCTTCTCATCCGTCTATCCGTATATTTGTGTTTGGTGACTTTAACGCCCACTAAGCCAAGTGGCTGGAAAACTCTGTCGCCGATCTTGCTGGTGTCCACACCATGAATATTTCAATCACTCAGTCCCTTACGCAAGAAGAGGATTTGCCCACGCGTTTCTCTAATAACCTAATGGAACTCATTGCTAGACCTTTGTTTCACTTCCATTCCTGACTCTTGCAATGTCAAGCGGCTCAGCCCTCTTGGAAACTCTACCCATGAGGTGGTTTCCACTAACATCTCCATCCACTCCTACTCCACCCAGGAACCTCAGACCAGCAGAATATCTTACTGCTACGAAAGAGCAAACTGGGACTCTTTCCGTGATTTCGTGTTTGACTTCCCTTGGAACAAAGTGTTTAGTTTTCCCGTTGCTCCAAGAATTTAAAGGTAAAGTCAATAGTCATCTCCTATCTCATTGACTCGCATCTTTTCTCTTATACTCTTTTCTCCGTCCACTCCACACTCATCATACCAGTATTCTCATCCTTATTTTACCCACTTCCAGACACCCCTATAACCTGTTCTTCTCTCTCATCACTTTCCTCCTATATAACTGCCTACGCCGCAGTGGTAGTAAAACTGTCGAGTTTGGAATAAAAAAAATTTAAAAAATCAAAAATTAAGCGTGTTTCCGGAAAGTAAGAGGTGGGAAAAGGGAAAAACGGGGTGGACGTGGAAAGAGTTAAAGAAGCGATCGGGTGGAAAAAAAAAAGAACAAATCGCACCAGACAGATATCGAAAGGTAGATCAGCTGAAAAAGGATGGGAAAAAAGGATGGGGAAAAAAGGATAGATACATAAAATGGAAAAAGAAAAAAAAAGAAAGGAAAAGGAAAAGAGAAATAGAGAAAAAGTTAACATAATGCAATATTTGTCTCCAACAAATTCTTTTCAAAAAGTTTTCCGTTTAAAATAATATCGCCTTACTATTGTGGGGTTAAAATTACTTTAAATTCTACTACTGGTATATAAGGGGAGGAGCAGAAAGAGGAAATATTATAGTTTTTCAAAAAAAAAGTTTATTTCTAAAAAAAATAAAAATAAAAATAAAATAAAATATTTCTTAAAAGCAACAATAAAAATCCAAAATAAGAAGGAAATATTCCTTTTATTTTCAAAAATCTTCAAAAATGATCTTACAATTATAGGGATAAAATTACTATCAGTTCTCATGCTGGAATAAAAAAAAGAATATATATAGTACTGGTGGGGGTCTAAGAAGAAGATATTTGTAATTAATAAGTACACATAAAACACTCATATATATATATATATATATATATATATATATATATATATATAATACAGGTTTCATTGAATAATATAGACAAGTTCTGTCTATTTTGTGTAAGATCCTTTCGTATGATATGATTAGCTTGATAGTGTTGTCATGAAAAGACGACAAGAAATCGCAATAATTGTTGATTTTTTTATCAGGTCTGAGCTTCCGCCTTACATAAGCCATTATCAAAGGATGAACATTTAATATACAGTGAACATAGAACATTTAAATTATTAACAGAGTGGAGTTATACAAAGAAAATTAAACAGGTCCATTTTTTTGCGTCGCACATGGCCACAGGCCGAGAAGGAATGGTGGTAGTGAGTTTTTGGTCGAATGAGAGTATAGTGGCATGAGGGGATCGGTCTGGGAACTGCTACTACTATGGGTCTAGGGGGTAAGTATAGTAACTATGACCTCTCCCGTCGATTATAGGCATTGAAATATGTTAGTGGAGGTGTCGAAATTTATTTTATTTAGGCTAGGTTTAAACTGTTTGATGTAGATAGCTTCTAGAATTTTAAGTTTTCGTTTATGATTTTCTTGTCTAAGTAAATATGTATTTTCAACAAGTGTTTTCCTAAGAAGTGTGTGTTGATAGACGTGGTGTTTTAAATGTCGGAATAATGTTAGAATTTTCATTTATGTGTAATGTAAGCCTCCGCGAAAGCGAGTTAGAAGTATGTCCAATGTAGGTGTTATTTAGTTTGTTAGTGATACATTCTCGAAAGGGGCATTTGAATTTATACACTACATTGTTTTTTTTGCAAATCGCTAACGGTGAGGGAGGAGTCGTTGCGGACGATTGAGTTGGATGTTGTGGATTTAGCGTAATATATGATAAATTTAATTCTTTTTTGGGTGTCTGTCGGAGAGATATTAGTGTTTATGAGTGTTTTTAATTTTGCATTATTTTTTGACGGTTTTTATATTAAAAATAAAATTTGTAAAATTTAAGAAATGTCGAAATTTACATTTGTAGCGGCATTGCTTATGAATTCCCTACGTATATTTGAAAGTATTTTTATGATACATTATTATTTTAATTATGCTTCTATCATAAAGATTTTTGAAGATTGTGGCTGAACCTATCAATTTCCAATTTACTAAGGGGTTTAGTCCCTCATCTTTCATTTCCCAAAATCATCGGGAAAGAAGTGCATGAAATTGCAGTTAGAAAAGCGGGGTTTCTGAGTCGAGTAACGTTGTTTAAATTCACTTGCGCAAATACCAATATAGTTTTGGTAATTACTATTAATATTTGAGGAGATTTGGGCTTGTTATTTGGGGAGAAATGACCTTTGTAGATTACCTGGGTGGATCTAAATTTATTTACCTTCCACTGGTGAGTTGTTTACAGATCTACGATAGCAAAAATTTTAAATCTCTATTTTTGTGCTGATATTTTCTACATTCTTTAAAAATTGATTGTTATGCGAATTTATAATATTGTCCATATTATAAGTGCAGGAGTAGTTAATTCTAATACTATTTCTATTGAAGATTTTGTATTGGGGATTGTGGAAGTTGAAATGTTTAAATAAGAGCTTCAGAAAATATTTTCCTCTGTATGTAAATATATATACAAATTTTATATATTTTAATTCTGTCTTGCTCAGGGTTTTAGACTATTTTGTTTTGTTTTTTTCTTATGTCTTAATGTACGAAACTCAATAGTAATTATGTCAATATATATTTGTTACCGTCATATTCGTCAATCTTTTCGATATAAATATTTTGCCCTCATGACACGGTCTCACTCGTTTCGTAATAATGTGCTTTTGCCTCCCTTTTTGTACAAATACAATTTGTGAAATTGTCAGTCAGTTCAGTGCCATACGTGATACACAAGTGGGCGATCATGTCCCGAAAGAGATATGACTGACTGGGCAGATGATTATCCCGCAATAGGTTATCATTACTTTTTGCAGTAGACTGGTTGCCATCCAAGCTGTAGAATCGAATCTATCTTATTATTTAACCCATAACTGGAGGGAAAAGACGGTTTAATACCTTTCCCAGGGGTATTTGCGCGTAAGTGAACGCAATGAATTCAACCGGAATTCGAACTCGGCTTCCCGATTTCTCGTTCCGAACCGATATCCAACGCACATGTAGTAGTTAATTTAACCACACTTTCCACATATTACGAAGTCGCAGGCAAATTAAGCAAGTCTAGAGTTTATCAATTCTTGAAAATATCTATATTTGACTACTGTTGATTAGAATTAGGAAATTTACTGATTTTATTAGTTTTTAGGATATTTTTCAGAATTAATGTGATTTTTTTCAATTGAAAAATAACAAATTCTAAATTCCATATGACAAAAAAAAGTTTCCATCGCCGGCCAAAATCTAACTAAATATTGTAATTAATCTCAATGTTGCCTTTACAAAGTCATTATGCTTAAATTATCTGGTTTAGTCTTATTTGATTTATTGACAACGAGTTAAATGTCCCTATTGAAATATATTTTATTAATTGATATTTACACATTTATTTTTATAATGTTACGGAATTTTTTCAAAACATTAAATTATTCACTGGTCCCTGGAGTGAAATTCCAATCCTCCAGTGTCTAACCTAAATGTTATCTTTAAACACATTTAAACACAAAATATGGTAACGATTTGAACAAAAAGTATTTTGTGCCATTATGCATTTTCTTAAAAACCAACTTTCAAATAGGATGCAAAAAATTTTTTTTACTGGACTTTAACTAAGTTAAAACTTAGTTAACTCAACGCCCCTACTTTTTATTTTTATTTTTATTATTTTTATTTATTTATTTATTTATTTTTTTCAATTGGAGTAGATAGACTAAACTATCGCCCGTTTCACATTCCACCCACGTCTATTGTCTTATCCCTTGTTCCCTGTTCAGGATGTGGTTTCCGGCTTTCTCTTTTCTAATCTTTTCACTTTTATTTTATTTTCTTTTTCATATTTTTTTTCAATTGGAGTAGATAGACTAAACTATCGCCCGGTTCACACTCTACCCTGGTCTATTCTACAGGTGTAGAGGCCTCATCCCTTGTTCCCTGTTCAGGATGTGATTTCCGGCTTTCTCTTTTCCAATCTTTTCACTTTTCTTTTTATGTTTTTCTTTTTCATTTTTTTTTTCAATTGGAGTAGATAGACTAAACTATCGCCCGGTTCACACTCTACCCATATATATTGTACAGGTGTAGTGGCTCATCACTTGTTCCCTGTTCAGGATGTGGTTTCCGGCTTTCTCTTTTCCAATCTTTTCGCTTTTCTTTTCTTTTTTTCAATTGGAGTAGATAGACTAAACTATCGCCCGGTTCACACTCCACCCACGTCTATTGAACAGGTTAAGAGGCTCATCCCTTGTTCCCTGTTTAGGATGTGGTTTCCGGCTTTCTCTTTTCCAATCTTTTAACTATTACGTAGCCCCCTGCACATCAGTGGCGTTACCGCCTTGCTCGGGGTGATATGATTAAACAAAAAAAAAAGAAATAGATTTTCTCGCAGATGGTTGTCATTACTTTATTCAGTAGACTGATTTCCAATTGATTTCCAATGAAAAAAAATACTCGGTTCCAAATCGACCTTCCCTTATCGTCTAATGAAACCTGCGTATATTATGTTACAATCAGCAATTTCCTTAAAAAAAGCTGTAAATTTGATTGTCGAAACGCTGATCTTGAAACACAGTCTTCGAATCTCAGCAAGAATGTAGCACGAATTGAAGAGTTATAGTTTCCACATCCATTCTCATTCAGCGATCTCATTTTAAATCTTGCCCTCGGCTAAGATACGAGGACCAATTCAGAAGAACACTGAATTCCACTGCACTTTAGCGTAAATCGTTTGCAATTCAAATCCAAGACAGTGCCAACTGGCAGTGTTCCATACCACTGGAATCAAAACTTCGAAGATACCAGAAGAGAAATGGACGTCAAACAACTAGTGACGAAGGCTCGAAAGAATCTATGTCGACCCCGACCAATATTACCATGCAGTTAATTCCAACGACCCCAACATGCGAGAATGGATCTGCTTTGTCATAAAAGATATAATCATCATGGAAGCGATCTGTAAAGAACAAATTGAATTCTTGGCTACGAGAAAAAACTGGCAAAGATTAGCATCTTAATACCCAGATGAAACGGATTTATTGAATAAAATATCCTTTGTTCTCAGAGAAAATTTTAGACTGCTAAGTCATACACAAATTATACGCAAAAAATTACAGACATGTATTCACATAGAGAAACTATAACACATTTATACAACAACAAATAATGTGAAACTGACAACAAATATATGGTCTAATAGATATCGGTACAGAATGCAAAATCGCAGAGCCGATTTCAAATCCTAGTTGAATTCGTTGCATTCAATTACGAGCAAATACACTTGGAAAGAGAAATAATCTGTTTCTTTTCTCTAGCTATGGATTGAATTTCAGGGTAAAGAGGGTTGTATAGCCTTGTTGGCAACCAGTCTACCGCAGAAAGTAGAAAATATTTTACCCTGTCAGTCATGTTTCTTTCGAGACATTATTGCCCAAGCGTGTATCTCGTATGGCACTTGACTAACCGAACAATTGTCAACGGAAATTTGAGCCGGAGAATTC